>VDFB02324482.1:0-127500 GCA_007258455.2 Sequoia sempervirens | reverse complement strand
AACTAAGTTTTTCCATTGAATGTAAACAAATATGTTTCCAACCTTCTAGAACCTTTCTGATTTTTCAATGCCTATATGAATTTGTTTGTAAGTCTTCCCATGCACTGGAAGCTTCTTTTAAAGAGTTGTAGCACCAAAAAGCCATGACTATTCACTTCTTCCTATTGTTTATGTCACAAAGAAATCATTGCTTTTAGATAGGCATGACCACCTCGATGATTACAAAAAATCCACTGCCAATTTCAAAACTACCTTTCTATTGAAAACCAATAGTTTTGACTATCACAAAACAAGTACTACACTATTTAAAAATCTACAAAAACTTTCAATTCTTGCTCTTCAGAACTTATGGATCCCTATAGATCAAATTCCCATAATTTAATCATATAGGGGAGAGGATCCGATAGTTGAGCACCCTAACTTCGTGCTTCTCAAAATCCTATGTGAAAAATTCAAATCACTTCCAATTTTTTATAGCAGCTTACTTGACAAGTCCCCTACTTATAACTTAGGTTTCAGGGCCACATCAGCATGCTTTTCGTTGAGGTGTCTCAAAGGCCCAAAAAAAAAAGTGAGCTTAATAGTTGTCAACTAAGTCATGTTTTATTGGTGTGCTGATGTGGCATCACATGATGTGTTGATTTTTAGATCAAAGGAATACATTTCATTCAATTATGGGCAGTCATCGTCAACACTAACAACTTTAAAGTCATAACTATTGGTCCAATATTGCTAAAACTAGCAATTGCACCTTGGTGTGCAATGGGTGCGCCAAAGAAATGTGGAAGGCATAAGACGGATAAATGTGATACAGTAATTGTATAGATTAATTTAAAGAATTTTTAACATATAATTGAATGTATTTTGTATTTTGCAAATGAATTTGTAAACACAACAGTGAAGGCAACTCCAGTAATTGGTGCCCCTGTTTGACCAGAACGGTTCACATCTAGAAAGGGTTTACAATAAATAGAGGGACTGATATTTCCCATTTTTATTTCCAGCTGCAAATTTTCTGGCATAAAATGATTGAGAGATACTTCTGCCGCGTACATCACCGCCTCTACTTCTTATACATTGCTTCATCAACACAATAATCATTACCACTTAACTCTCTACGACCTTCAAAAGTGCATCTCGATCCTTAAACTAGTATGCAAAAGTGGATCACAGTTGAAGATACGAGGGTCAGAATAATCATCAGATTAAAAAAAATTGATGATAGAATTTTGACGATTACCAAATTCACCCCTTGCTCTCTCCCGACTCTCTGTCCAATGGAATTTGAATACTCACAATCTGTCCACAATTTTTGAAATTCTCAAACAAATTGTTACGAATTTGAACGATAAATAGACAGGCAACTAAATTAATCCCAATTGCCTGCTACAAAAGGATAGCTAATCTAATGTCTAAGGAACAAGTAAAACATAATGAAATGTAAATAATGGTTGATTGTTTACAAAGGCCACTGTTTAACTCAAAATCCAGCAACTTCTAAAGGCAAGCAGATAAAAGACATCCTAGAAAAATACATATATGTAAGGCATGTTTCTAGTGATACAAACTTGTTGCTCACGTTAAGAGTCTTGCTGGGCACCTACCACTTAGGGTGTTCTTTTTGTTAAAAAAAAAAACATATCTTATTATTGCTTCCTTACCGTAATTGCTGGGCGGCTGAGTTTTCTACCCACATTTCTTGAAAGGAAACCATTATCTTTCATTGTTCACCTATTTCCTGCAGTGATGACACACAAAACCAGATATGTTTTGCCACTCTTTTCGGATCACAGGGATTGTTTTGTTTTGGTCTTTGTAAATTTTTATCTTTGATGCAAGGGACTGGATCACCCTTGCTCTAAACCAAAGATTGATCTCCAATTATTTATTCATCATCCATGCCTGCGCTCTGCAGGGCATAATTGTTTAACATGTCTCATCAAGATTTTTTACAGATAAGAAACAGATTCTTGTAAGAAAAGGTATTTTCTCTTTTATCAGTTTGTGTATATGATTTATGTTTACAGCCACCTGTTGACCTTAATAGTGCTACAATCACAATGTTCACCACTAACCCTCTGCAACTTGTACTGCAGATTTCTCAATTTGTTGAGCTACAGTGAATCAAGACAAAATTAGTGTCTAGGGTAAGGTGATGATTTGAAAGTAAACCTTTATTTTCATTGTTTCTCGGTTTTTTCTTTTAAAGAATGGAATAACTAGTGTTCTTAACCTAAGTTACCGAATCGGGTACGGGTACGTGGGTTTGGGTACGGGTACGGTATGCCGATACGGCAAAAAAAAAATTTTTGGTGTGGGTACGTTTGGGTACGTCCGTACAAAAACATATAAAAATCATAAAAAATTAGTATAATTATAAATTTACAATATATTAATATAATTTTTATAATATAATTAATATCATAATAATATTACTATATACATTATACATATAATAATTTAATATTTACACCTATATTAAAATAATAAATAAAATAATTTAATTTAAACAAATAAAACATTATTATTTATACCTATAAATAAAATAATTCAATTTAATATTTTTACCTATATTAAAATAATAAATAAAATAATATAAGTGTAAATTACTAAATAATAAATAATTTAATAAAAAAAATTCTGATTGTATAATATCACACAATATTAAATAATAAATAAAAATAAATAAACCTTTAAAAATATTTTAAAACCGACCCACTCATTTGTTTAAAGTTTTAAAGTGTGAAAATAAATATTTTAAAAAAAAAATTAGACGGTCCTCAAAAAATCCACGGCTGGCAAAGCAATCTGCAACCCACCCCTAACCTGCAACTCGCGTCATCTCCCAACCTGCGTCATCTCCCAGCCCGCGTCGTCCTGCAACAAGCTTCGACGGAGTCCACAAAGCGCTGAGCTTTCAGAAAAAAAAACCGAAAGAAACAAGTGTGCTGCGTGCAGAATAATACGGCTTAGGGTTAAGGCGTGTTTTCTTGTGACGCGAAATTCGTCAAGGGCATGGTGGAAGCGTTTCTGCCAGGGAAATTTCGAATCCTACCTGATTCCACAGCGAATCTGGGAGGTATCCGATTCTGATACGTCCCGTACCCGGAATCGGGATGTAAAGCCACGATTCCGGTAACATAGTTCTTAACCTGCACAGAGTCCTATGTTCCAGTTCACATGGTTGGGCAGCGCGCAGGGATGGGTCATGGGAGAGAAGGATGCAGTTGGGACGTGGTTTTCTTGTTCAACAGCCTTTCCTCAACCAACAAGGACGTCGTGGCGGCCAAAGAGAAGGCAAGGTGTGGAAACCAGGAGAGAGGATGGTGGAAGGCATAACAACTACTGCAGATCCTTAGTTTTTTTAACTCTCCTCGTCTCTCCTTAGAGAATGACCCTCATTTCTTTCTTTTGTCTTCTCATTTTTTATTTTTTTTTTAAATTGAGTGAGTTAGGGTTTAGTTTGCAGTATTCAATTTTTCCTCCTATTTTTCTTCTTAAAACCTATCTTGTGAATGGGTAGCTTGCTATCGTCTATCCACGTCATTCTTTGTAAGCTGATAATGAAATCAGAAACTGTGTACCACAATACAAGCACAACCACAAAACAGCCTCTGCAAAGTGTAAGACATAAACTCGGTCGAAAGCTGAGGGGATGCGATTCAATAACATAAAAGAAGACGTATTCAATAAGTTGCAGGGAAAGAAAGACATACCTTTAAAGAAGATGAGCACTGCGCACAATTCTGGACCAAAGGCAGAGCAACTGATAGAGAAACACGAGCATACAAAAACGATAATTTTGCACAGAATAACACAATCGAAAATATATTGAAGATAATATCTAATCGCAGGAAGAAGTTGGTAAGCATTTATCAGCATTCAAGTTCAAAATAGGACAGATCATCGTTTGTGTACAGTTGTGTAATTACACCGATCTGAAGTGATAATATCTCATCTTTTTTTGGTAATGTAAGCAGGATAAGATATGCAGGTAACTGAAATATATCTGTCACATCATTCTAAATGTTGGCCACATCGAACAGATTTCTGATGCCGCATAGAAATTGAAAACCGTCAGGTCAAAAGATTTCTGATGCCGCGTAGAAATTGAAGGAACAGTGACGATATGATAGATCGTTTCCTTGATTTAATGCTTACCTGGCAGGATTGATCGGATGCGGTGAAACGAACGGCTGCAAACATTTCAATCGTCTCCAGGCTTATTTACACCATTGATTGAACATTTTAGGTTTGTCATGTTCAAATTGGATACGCCTTCGGCGTATAATATTGGGCATTAAATCAACAAATGCTATAACAACTATTAGAACATGCTAGATATTGGATCCTCCCCCCTATGCAAGTACTTCGAAAATCCAACTGCAATCTCAAAATATTATCAGCACCATGCTTTGAATAAAGCAACGCACCACCAAACAAGTGGGGAGATTTAGTGAAAAGGATTGTATGTCCCACATACTTCCATGTGGATATTCCGACAGCATAGAGATAGTAGATTACCCTCAACCCAATTTTGTTTCTAAAACACAAAATTATTGCTACTGATTTGTGCCTCCCAGCATTTATGTCAGTTGTGTTTGGTCTTATGATACATTGGCAGTGCGGTTTCCTAGCAGTAGGGTGACTTCAAAACAGATTGCCTTACCCGCAACCTCGCAAGTCTAAATTAGCATGTACTTAAGAAAACAACCATTCAATCATTCAAAAAATGTGAAGAGTCGACTAATGCAAGGTAGGTCATGCAAAGTAAAATAGGTTTTTAATCAATAGGCTCCCGCTCAGAATATGAAAACCTAAGCAATGAAATGCCATAACTATAATTAAGAGGAAATCCAGATCATATTCAGAATAAAGCACGGGCTAATGATCAATTTACATTCCCTATTCACGGGCAAGAAACGGTCTAGAAAAAAAATCAAAAAATGGATCAACGTGCTTTTAGTTGATTCAGTAGCCAATCTTTAACTTTCAAGTGTGCATACTAATACATGATTGCATCCTTTAAAATATCTTAATGGGAAAAACTATAGTTGACAGGGTCAGGATCCCTTTACAGGTTTGAGTAATGCTCTTGGCATCGCATTTTCAAATTCGTATACTCTCAGGTACTAAGCACTTACATATAGATGCAAGTAATATTATCTTAATTCATGGTAAAAAGAATCGTATGCATATAATTAAAAACATGTGAATTGCCTGCTGGTCCATTATCTGTTCAACCCACATCATGATCAGTCATGTCTAAAGTATGAATTCATTTATTCCATCAGCATATTTTCTTATTGCTTGTGACTGGAAATAGTCATACAGAAAATCAAAAACTTATCTGACTGACAATAAAAATAAAATACAATAGCAATGCCACATTCCTTGAGATCAACTGATTTCAGTCAAACCTTCATACTACTCTTTGGAGAAAACCTAGTACATTTCTTTTGATGTCTCTCTTGCAAGTGCAATTCTTTAGTGTTTTTGGAATTTTAAGACTTTTAGTTTTTTTCTTTATTTGTCTATTTATTATGGGTACCTAAAGGGTAACTCCACAAGACACAAGGAGAACATCATTGAGTTCCTCGACAAGTTTTAAATGGCATCAGATGCCTCCTCAAACCTCCAAGCCCATTACATGTCTCACTCAATTTGGTTTCCATTTCATTGATTGTCAGATGTCCTCCTATTATTGGTTTGGAGCACACATTCATCATTGTCTGTAATTGATTTGACTTTTGGAATAGCAGGTGCCTGTAGTTGAGCATCTTTGTGCCAATAGAGATGCTTAAGCTCCACTTCAGTGACCTGAACCTCATGAACTCTTGATGGCCACTGTACCATATTCATAGAACTAACACTAACACATGAAAAAGTACATATCAGAATGGTTAAGAATAAAAAATTGCAGCAATATGGCATGTTGTTATGGTACAGAGATTGCAAGACAGTTTGCCATGAGCATTTCCTCTAGTACACATTCAGTTCTCTGCTACCAACTTCCCTGTAAATAACAAATATATTGCATACCATGTTCCATGTATAATGTCTTCCATTATCAAATCACTAGCGTTTTAAGACTTCAGATATTTCTAACATTTCCAGATTAATCATGAATCAATTTGGTAAATGCTAGTTCACACATTGTGTTTATGTTGAGTCCATTGATTCCTTAATAAAATTACTTTTATTACAACTAATTATATTCATGCTTCTGGTAAATGTTTATGCATGACCTTTTTAATTTATGTTCAGATACTATTTCGACATAGCCTTTGACTGAAACTTCCACCCTGCTTGTCTCAATACAAAAATTTCAAATTTGTAGCAATTTGTACAAACTCCGCTTTCATAGTAACATATCTGCCATACTCTACACTTAAAGAGACATTTCTAATTCATTGAGGAGATAAAATTATATTTATGAAGAAAATAAAAACAACACTGGTGCATTGGATATAATGCAAATTTCACTCAGGTAATTCACGAGACCAATGTGGATGCAGTTTATTTTAATATACATGACATGGATTAAAATGAATTAAGACATACAGAAAATGCTAAAAAGAGGGGGGGAAACTAATCTTGTGGTGAAATATATAGCAATCATAATTTCGTTAAACAAAAAGGACAAGAAATTTTAGAGGCACCTGAATGAACTGACTGTTAGAAGTAAAAGTACACATCTTGTTGAAATTGAAGTAGTGAAAGCATCACTTAGCTGCTTTCCACATGCCATGCCTGTCTGCACGAAGCCTTGATCCTTACGGAATATAATAATATATCCACAAATAAAAGAAAACAATTTCATGAATCAGCCCCTTCAAATGAGGTCTGCCCCAGGCACATTTTTGCCCCAGTACACAAAGGGAAAGCAAAAGAGGATATATCATATAACTGTTAGCACTATACGATGGCATTGAATTAGAAAGCACAACTACCTCTGCACACAATAGCTTTATCTCCTCGCCCTTTCATGAACATTGAAAATACTATGACAATCATACATTATCTGGCCAGAACTCCCTGAAGAATGCTACCTCAAGCGCCTGATCTTGCCGCCGCTTCTCTTCAGCTTCCAACTTTCTCAACCTTTTGGATAGAGCTTTCATCTTTTTTGTACTTTTTTTTGGTTGCAACTGAAAAGACCAAATCTCAATTAGATAATATCCAAATAATGTGGAAGAATGACAAAAAAATGTTTACAATGGCTACCAGAAATGATAACTGAGCTTACTTGAGAATTTTCTTTTGGTGTACAATTAAATGTTTTCTTTGGTTTCTTTTCTGCACCAATGCCTCGCTTATCATGTTTTGCATGTGTTTCTATAGGATCCAACCTGCCCTGATAGAAAATATAATCATTCAAAATAATGGAAGTAGAAAGACAATCTGTGAGCAAATTCATCCAGATAACAACAAACTAATTTCCAAGCAGACATCAGGCAACTAGAGATACGGGTGTTGCCTCTCACCTCCTATAAGTCTTAAATTTCAAATATCTATTTCTTATATTTGATCAAAATTTGGATTAAGAAACACTCCAATAAAGCACAAACTCAAATATTATTTGAAAAAAGTTCTGGTGTCAACCCACATGGCAAGTAATGGGCAAAATATATAACTGGAAATATACTTGTCTAAACAAATAGAAAGGAGATAATCCATTTATTAAATTCTATCACCAAGGATATGCCACATGCAGAGCAATAGCTTCTAAATAAGACAAAGATCAGAACCACAAGCCAAGGGTTACACAAAGCACAGCAGGCATTGCTACATGATGTTAGTAAGAGAGGAGATTGCTAATTAGACTTTGTATCTCAAAGTTTGTTCGCACAAAGCACAGCATTCATTGGTACAAAATGTTATTTAAAGAGGAGGTTGCTGATTAGACTTTGTATCTCAAAGTTTGTTTCCAAATTGCCAAACTTATTGACATTGATGTGTGAAATAATTCATAGAACTTCCTTGACTCAAAACTGTTCTCAGAGTTTATTAGATGCAAGACCAGAACACAGTTCTATCATAATGATATGACACATATATATCAACCGCTTCTACCTGACTGTTCTTAAAGTGAGATTATTACATGCAATTTCACCAGACAATTCCGTCATAGCAACATGGTAGCAATATGCCACATGCATATCAGGAGTTTCTAACTAAGGGGCTCTCAAAATGATAGAAACAAAATGGCAAGGGGATCAATAAAACACAGTAGGTACTTATGTTAGTAACAAAGAAGTGGCTGTAAACACTGAAACCTGGAGGTGCACACCGTAGGATACTGAAAGTTCAGAAACAGGTATGTGTCTCACCAACCGACAGACTTGCAAGAGAAATCTCTGGTCCACATGGTTAACGAAGTGCCCAGTAAATAGTGAGGTTTTGGTGTAACAAATAAGAGTAAATTTGACCAAGATTGAATCTTATAATTGCACCCTGAGATCACCCAATAAAAGAATGCAGTCCAAACTTACCAATGGCCATGTTAAAAGCCATCACAACCTCGCTTAAGATATACTAATTTGCCAAGTAAAACAAACAACCATAACTAGTAAGAATACCCAATTCAATATTCTTCACTCTTGATAAGGATGTGAATGCTGAATCCACCACCATCTCACCCTAAGACTCACCAAGCCAGGAAAACAATTATGACTAATTCAGATACTCAAGTTATTTATTTTGTCCCAAATAATGCTATGAACGCTGAATCCATATCCATAAGTTGACAAATGGGCCAATTTCTGTCATCCAAGAGGCCTGGACTTGGCCAATTTGAAGCTTGGTATCACTTACAAAAGTAACCCACAAAACAATTTCCGTCCGCTCGCGGGATACACATTTATATCTATGAGTATGGTCTAGAAATTCATTAGAACTCTAATATCCCATTCAAAGTTTCCACAATTACCTTACCATCCAAACTTAAAGCATTTGCACAACTTATAATTTATTTATTTTTTAAAAAAAAAGGAAAACAACTCGAATTGGGCAGTTAGGCATAATAATCCTACCTGTTCTGCAACTCCCAAACCAGTACCTTCTTTCCAACCACATTTTTTCAGCAGCTGCAAGCAAAAAAATCATCCAAATTCTCAATTCACAAATCCTATCTACCAGATTTCACAAATTCCAATATAAACAAACCACGAAAGAACTAACAATAATACAACCTTACCTGGAATCCAATATTGGAGCCCTCAATTGCAGACGCTGTCTGTGAAGTGGACTCTGCTGAATGCGAGGCCCAACCTAACCCTAACCCTACATTGAATTTTTCTTCGCTAGACATTCTTTATCTGAAGCGAATAGAGAACATTGTATGTTATAAATATAGATCTTATGCAGTGTATGATTGTCGACGCAATAGAAAAGACTTTCACCTGCAAATTATTTGCTAAAATTGTAAGATCGATGAAAAATACAAGGAATCTATTTCAGCAGTCGTTGAATTGCCAGTACGCTAAAACAAATAGTTTTTATATTTAAGGAGAGATTTTAATTATTTTGGCAGTCGTTGAATTGCAATATGCTAGAATACTTTATCTAGGGGTAAGGGATCGGTGGGCCACCCTAATTTCCCCTTTCCTAAAGTCTTACGTGAAAATTTCAAATCATTCCAAATTTGTACAGCAATTTATTTGACAAGAATCGTGTTTATAAATTTTTTTTCAAGGCCACATCATAAATATGATGCCACATCTATATGCTTTTTGTCAAGGTATTCAAAAAGACCCAAAAAAAAGGTGAGACCGATAGTGGGTCGGTAAGTCATGCATTATTGGTATGCTGATGTGGCATCACATGATTGGTTAGTTTGTGTACTTTATGGATAAAAGTGTTTTGCAATTGGATATTAAATGTAAGTTTATTGGCTTTTTTATTACCCAAAATTTTGTTCCTGGCTTCATATTCTATACCCACTATGTGTCCCCTGCCCATGCTTGGCTCCTTTCCCTTATCTAAATAGAGATTTAAACTAGCATTTGCACACCTCGTACCTTGGTGTGTAATGGGTATGTCGAAGAGGTGTGGAAGGTCAATTAGCAACTCTTTTATAAATTCATGTAATAAATGAGATTATATAAAAAATAATCAATTGATAAGCATTAAATAAGTGATGTTTTTCATTATATAAAAAATAATCTTTTATGTGCGTCTCTCTACCTCTCTCCCTCCATTCTTTTATTCTTCTCTCTTGTCTCTCTTTTATAAATAAAGAGTGATTGAGTTTGTGTTAAGTGTCACCAATTAAATTTACATTCATAATATCTTAGACAATTTGATCACACTTTAAGTATTGCACGTTTCACGTCTCCATGTCTTTTTACCTAGAAATTGATGAGCAAAGTTCTTAGTGTATGTCATTTAAAGCTTGCAAGCATATGGCTATATCCACATGGAGATGTGTGGACCAATTAGTAGCCAATAGATCGACAAGGATGTTGGCACTTACTATGGTGTTATATCTTTAATAAATCTTGAACCAATTCTAATAGTTTTAATTAAATATTAAATTATTTATAATCAATATTTATGTCCTTGTCTTGATTTTTTAGAGTCATGTGTGCACTATCCTTTAGTGCCCTTATCTGCTTATCCTTCTCAAGATAGAAGACATCTAAGGGATCAAAACATAAAATAAAGGGATAATCTATGTGGAGTTACACTTTTGCGTTTGTTAAAGCAAAGTTTGCATAACTATGCTTGGAAAGATGGGGCCAAGAACAACACTAGTCTCCAATAATCTCTTTTCACAATGATTTCTTTATAGAGTGCACCTTCCTTTTAGTGTAAACTAGATTGGTAGGCTTCAACGAAAGTTGATTATAAATGAGTTGTATTGTTCATATAAATTAGTAGTATCAATTACAACACCGGCTAACCAAAATTGAGTATAATTCTTGGTTTCTCATTATGGCTTCTTCGCAATTTTGTGTTCCTTCTATTCATTTTTTTATTACTATTATTCTTCTACATTGCCTTGTGATTACTTGTAGTAATTTTGAATTCACATTAAGCTTATAAGTTTAGGATGAGGGAATTTGTGCATTACCTTTGGATTTGTATGTTAAACTACTAGACTTTTTGTGTATAATGTCATTGTGAGGTCTTTAATTCTAATTAATAGGTCATTAAGTCAATGATGTTCTACACTCAATGTACCTCTACATGGAAATGCGGTAGCTTTGAATTGTTAACATGCTCAAAATTTGATTACTTTGAGTTCAAGATCCAAGTGTTACCAATTAGATTCAAGTTTATAATGCATACCATCTCATTGCTCTTTAAGTAGTGCATGTTTCATGTTATAAAGCTTCATTACTTCTTATCAAAAATGATGGGTGAAGTCCTTTATAGCCAATTCATCAACAAGGACCTCAACATAGGTTGACATGTAGGTATGATGGATACCATATAACATAGACTTTATTTTCTCAAAACAATTTTAATGTTAAGTTATGTTCAATCATATATTTGAACTTGATACTTATATGATTGTGTGATGGTAGAAATGGGTCCTTTTTTGTAATAAGATGAAATGTTCATAGTTTCTAATATACTAATTTCTAGTTCATTGGTGTCTTGACAAATATATATATATATATTAGAAGAACAATTTATCTATTCCAATATACACAATCTACATGTATTGGAAATTACTAATATCAAAGAAAATCTTAGGCAAGCAGTGGGCATGAAAGTAAATCCAATTTTTTTTTATGAGAATGTGTATCTTTACTACAAATTTTACATTTTTTTCTTTGGTTTGTTGTTATTAAAATTCATGCACCATCGAGAGGGGGATATAAAAACAGAGATAGAGCATGAGAGAGGGAAAATAGATAAAGGGAAAGATATAGAAAAAACGGAGAAGGGGCAAGAGAAAAGAAGAAAATGAGATATCTAGGAGACAAAGAGAATCTATATAGAGAAAAGTGTAGATAGAGAGATAAAGAGGGGGAGAGGTAGAGATAGAGAAACATAGAGAAAGAAAGTGAGATTAATAAAGAGAGGAGTGGAGAGATAGGGCAAGAGACAAAAATAAAAGATATAAATAGAAAGAGAGATAGAAAAAGAGAGACTAACTTTTGATCAATTGTTTTATACCAACAATCCAAAGATAGAACATGTCCACGTGGAGATCTCTCTCTCTCTCTCTCTCTCTCTATATATATATATATATATATATATATATCCCTTTCCCTCTCTCTCTCCTATGTTCTATGTCTCTCCCTCTCTATCAATCTATCTTTCTCTATGTCTCTCTTCATTTCTCTCTATATCTATCTTTCTACCTCTCTAGATCTCTTTGTCTCTCTCTTTATCTCTCTATTCCTCTTTAATCAAATACAATTGGTAGTTGTAAAGATAAATTCCACAACCTTTTCTAGCATCCTCCCTACCTATACAAAAATGGGTGCTTTGCAAAATGGTATGAAGATCCATCAAAACATAAAGGATAGAGAAATTTTGTATATGTTATAGTCAATATTACCCTTGTAGATATGTAATCAAACTAGGGAAGCATAGATAGGATATGGAAATTATTTGATAGAATGCCCCAAAGATGTGATCTCATGCCTTACCATGATTGTAGAATATGCATAAAATATATTTGTTGAAACTTTATTAGAAACTTTCAAGCAAATGCAAATGAAATGTCTATAAAGTTAGTCTTAGAAACCTCTACTTGCTTTCTTCTTTCTTGTACCAAAATAGGAGCTTACAACAAGGCATGGTATTTATCAAAGCATAATGAAAGGGGGATTTTTTGTTAGATGTTATAGATGCAACTGCCATGGTGGAAATGCATGCAAAGTGTGGAACTATAAACATGGCACTTCAACTATCTCGCATAATGCCTCAAATAGATACACAATGATTGTATGATATGCATTACATCTTCAACATAATAGGAAAAAATATAATTACAATATATCGTACAATGAATGGTTATAATAGCTCAATTTTTTTACAATATACAAATTTGAATAAGAAATTGTTGTTCACTTAGAGAAATCAAAATCTTGTTGACTAGTAGAGCTCAAGGTGATGTAGGGAATTTTGTATGTCACCATTGACAACTCAACACTCCATTCCTTGTGCTTCTTTGATATTATTTATCCTTTTACTCTATAGATGTACAGTTGCATGCAGGAATCCTTCTAAAACTATTGTCACTGTCATGAAAAATTCATTAAATGTATGAGATTTGTTCTCATTATGAATGTGGGATCTTACTTGCAAAGGGTGTCTTCTCCTTTTTTTTTGCCTCACATCTTAATTTGGAGTTTCGTACATTATAAGGGATTTTAAAAAGAAAATTAAATAGCCTCCAAGTTGTAACATAACTATCAATCTAACATTCAAGTTTTAATTTTTTCAATTATTTAGAAATTCTTGGGTTGAAGTTAAATTTAAATTGCATTGGCAGGCTTATTACTTCAATATATGTTTGTTGAATTAAAGCTCCAAATTTGAATGTTTTTTGATAGTTTAATCTCTAGTGATTACAATACATTAGTAAGAGAGCTTTGTGATGTGGATTGAAACATTTGAGAGTGTTGATTTTGCATATGTAGAGAGTTTCAAATACCTGCAAGAAAGCCTATAGTTTGTTCCTTGATGAAGCTACATAAACTTCCATATAAAATATATATATAATTAAATCTAGGAACAATTGAGATTGATTTCATCATTTTGCACACTTCCCAAATAATCCAAACCATTAATTTGGAAAGTATGTGTACCAATGAGTTTTATCATCTTGTACTTTTAGAGTAAGTAGCAATGTTAATTGCCAAAATTCTCTCTCTCTCTCTCTCTCTCTCTCTCTCTCTCTCTCTATATATATATATATATATATATATATATATATATATATATAAACATATACATATCTTTCTCTCATTCTCTATTTTCTCCCCATCTCTCTTCTTGTCTATCGAGTTGCCTTTCATCCCCTCTCATTCATCTCTCTAGAAGGCTAGTTAAGTTCTTAAATTTCTTATAAATAAATTCAAATAATATATTATGTAAAAATATATAAATATTTATAATATATTATATGTATATTTTTATTTAAATAATATTATGTATAAAAATATATATTATATGTAATATTTAAATTTAATAATATATTAAATTTCTTTTATCATGTATAATAATAAATATATTTTTAATAAATTATATATATATAAATAATAAGTATAATTGTTAGTTATAAATGTGTTGTGTTTTGGGAGCTTTCAAAATTGGAAACTTGGTGCCCTTCTTGAAGTCACCCTAGTCTTACTAAGCAACTTTGAAAACTATGAAATATGTCACATTTTGCGAGAAGGAAATCAAGAAGCAGACACCCTCTCGAATCTTGGTGCAAATGGGATCTCTTTGAAAGAAATTGCTAGCTGCATTGGCAACGATTGATTTGCCGGTGTGGGAGGATGGGTGGGAGCCACTCCATAAAGGAAGTTTTGTAGTGGCTGACACATCGGCTGGTGAGGTGGGCTGAAGGGTGAGGTGGCGTACGGTGCAAGGGATGACAACAGCTTTCTGGAGTCTTTTATGGATGGGTCTTGTCATCATTTACTCCCGTCACTCGAAACTTCTTTTCAAATCTTGTCATTGGCCTTTCCTCATGCCTTTGTTTGACTCGCCACTCAGGATATTCATTTAAGGAGTTGAGACGGGATTTTCTAGGCACTTCTATGCTGGTGCATTGACATCTCTCACTCAACCAAAACATGGCATTTCTTTGTGTTTGTTATGGGAAGATTCATTCTGCAGGTTTTGGCTAAGGAATTGGAGATGGGTGATATGGATACTCCTGTCCAACTGAGGAGCTCAAAGAGGCAAATGGCGTTCCTTGGCCCAGTGACCTCTCTCTGACTAAGTCAGATTATCTGCCACCCAGACTATCTTACATTTGCAAGGGTTAAGTGCATGGCTAGCAAAGGTTTCATGGCGGACATGGAGGGGTATCGTCTGGACTCCAATATTTCCTCCCATGTGTTGGTCGGTTTATTGGATGTGGGGGTTTCAAAGGCCGATGCCAAGGTAATCATGAAATGGCTATTCCAGATGGACTTGCAGGTGGGTTTGGAGAAGACATTAGCTACAACTTCGATTGGAAAAGGAATTCCTCGCCCACACAACCTCGCACTCTTGGAGGACCTAGACGCCCTAATTAAGTAGTATCCTTTCCTTTTGGACACAAATGGCATGGCTTTGTTGGAGCATCATTGGTTGGCTTCTGTAGGGGCCAAATTTCTGAAGAAGAAGTTTCATTTGGTAGCGGTTCCAGACTCTGCTTCGAAATATGAGTTCCAAGTGTTTGCTCAGAAGAATGTTTGGTATTTGTGGGGGTTCGGCCTTTGTTTGGTTGGTTGATATGGTGTCGATTATATGTATGGGTTTGTGTCTATGTCTGTATGTAAGCTTCCTTGTCCCAGTATAATGGTTAATGGTTTCTCTTCTTTTGAGTGATTGATTGGTTTTGACCCAGTGTGGTCTTTTGTTGACACTTTGCTAAGTATGTGTTTTAATGGTGGTCTCGGTAGCCCATAGTCTGGGACTTGAATATGTAAAAAAAAATTGATATCAATATATACTTATTGTACCTATCAAAAAAACAAGCGCTTTGTGCGAGCTGGAGTCCTTGCCTTAAGCAATTCTAGGTGTAGGGAGATAAAACTTTGCACAAACTATTCTTGTAGTGATCCAGAAAAGTGAGAAGGGTCGTTGGAGCTCTGTCTTTTTCTGCTAATATAATCTTAGTCAATTTAAGAAGATACACTGAATGAACAACTAATGATGGCTTAAATACATGTAGATCAGAAAAGTTATTTAAAAAGGACTTCTTGAGTCTACACAACAACACCCTCCTTTCAAGACTTCTTAGAAAGGGAACGCTGAAATAGATACCAAATTGAGTTCATTCCATTTGATAATAGATGGCTAGAAAGGTTGTCAACCGCATGATCATAGAGCCCCCTCAAGATACAGTACTCAAAACATCCATGTATATGGTAGAATTTACTGATATGATAGCAGTGCAAAGTTAGAGATACACAGAAATAGAACAATCTATATGTTCACTAAAGAGAATTACTTGACAAATACTGCTTCTCCATCTTTAAAATGCCTACTGTCAGTAGTCTAATAGCATATGTTCAAGAAATCACATGTTCAAGAAATGCCAAATGGACGGAGAATTGCATCTTCAAATCAGCTTCTTATTCAAAAGGAAAATTTACATGGAAATAAGTTTCTATGATAAGGGTAAACATGACATATGCATTGCAAGGTATTGCAATTTTATCAACAGGTTTGAATTTTATCAGCAGTTTTGAGTTTGATCCATAAGTTCTAATTATCCAAAGATGGTGAAGTGACCAAATCCATCCAAGAACAAAGTTCCTCACGCTAGATGAACTCTAGCAGAACAACATAAATTCTTCAAAAAAGACAAGTACTAAAGTGAAAGGAACACACGAGTCAGGACAACTAATTTTGGAAGACAAAATTTTAAAATATAACTAAGTATGCAAGGTAATCTACCATATCTCTTGCTCATGAAATTCAAAATTGCAATAAAAATTTAAAGTAAGAGTTTGATTTTTTATTTTGTGCAGAGAAATTTCAACTATTGCAAAGAACAATGTGGTCGTCTTTTCTCAATCTGCTCAAACATGCCAAAAACAAATTGATTCCAACAAATTTACTATTTGTGTCATTACTAGTTTCAAATGCTACAGATACATCCAATTAAAAATAAAGAAGTTACCAATTCTATTGGACAGAAGTTTGTTGTCTAGCTTTAGGGGTATATTGATCTAGGTTATGAGAGGCCCTGCACATTCCTGTAAACAATTTATTTCATGTCGTCTCCCTTCATCTACAAAAACCCTTTCAGAAGCATCTGCTCCAGAATAACACTCTATAGTCTTTTCTTGATACAGGTCTTCTCCTGTTGATTTTACAGAAACATTTTCTTCATGAACGCATGAAGCATTAAGTTGGTCTATCACATCTAACTTTTGTATTTCAATGGTTGCACCTGCTTCCTGGTAAACATCAGGAAAGTCTACAGATTCACAGTTCAAAGTTTTATCCATTGCCTTTTTTGGATCAAACCTTTTCAAATCTTCTTCAGCACTAGCAGACAATTTCGAAGATAAGTATTTATCATCAATGTTTTTAACCAATGCAAACATATCTTCCACTAAGTCAGAAGAAAATTTTTGCACATTTTCACCATCCATGATCATTTGATCTACAATAGACTTTATTGCTTCTTGCAATCCAAAATATTCTTGATTAGATAGTGGAAAAACATTTCTATATCATGGAAATGTTTACTACAGGTATGTAATGGTGATTTCTAATAAATGCTATACTAAAACAAAGAGAAATGAAATCTAGATATGCCTAACATTTCTAGATTCCAACCTTTTCAGAGTCAATTATGAAGAAAATATAAAAGAGATCATCTCTAGCTAAAGAAAACTCTAGACTCATATAAAAAATATCAAATCTAAAAACCCCTTTAATTTCTTGAGTGCAAGCTAAACGAAGATGATAAAAAAACCCAATGTGCTCTTTTCATAAATAGAAAATAATAAATTATTGTGAAACAAAAATCAGAATCACAGGCATTCATGGACAATTATAAGCTCCAAAATAGCATTGTTTGTAGCTCATAAAGTTTACTATTCCTACATGTACTAAAGCAGAGGAACTTTTATCCACTTCCTCACAAAAAGAAAATTTGACAGTATCCTCTCCTTCATCTAACTTGAGAAAAAATGATTGAAAAAATGTGTAAAAAGTAACATTAGTACTAGTAAATAATCAAGCAAGCAACTAACAAGTAAACGTTCTTACAAAAACGTACACATCTAAAAAGAGGTAGTCAAAAAGCTAGGTGAAGAATTTATTAGTAAATTGGTTTCTTGAAGGACACTTACTTATTTACATAAACCGAAGGACTAGATTCATGGAGCAGACAGGTTAGGTGAAGGATACATTAGTATACTGCCTTTACATGTTTCCCATAATTTGTTTGTTTGTTCCTCTTCCTGATGTTAATAATTCTCGAGGAGATACAAAATGTATTCCTGAGCTGGGAGATGACTGAAGGGGAGCTTGTGGTAGTTGCACTGTCTGTTCTTTTTGTCCACTTGTTGGTAGCATATTTGTTATGCCAGACTTAGAAGTAGAGGAAAAACTTCCTGGTGGTTGTAGCATTTCCTCTTTGTTTTCTTCTTTTTGCAAATTCGAATGTATTTCACCAGACTGGATTTAGACTATAAGTAATTGTACACCATATTTTATACCATTAATGAATAATCCTATCATCAGATTAAAAATGAAAAACAAAAATCACCAACATCCAAAAGATATTTAATCTACAAAATAAAATACTTGAAAACTATAAAAAACTTAAAAGATCAACAAAGCCATTGTTTGCACCAAGGGTTTCAAAGGCCTTGGTTGTTGATCAGACCATTTCCCCTTTGATGAATTTCTTCATCAACTCCAGGATCCAGACTAAGTGGATCAGTAGTCAATTTAAACAACAGAAACATTAGAAAACCTAAAGATCAATACAAGGTTAGCTGAAATGCTTGAAATCAATTATCCCAGTCATATTTCAAGTCCACCAAGGACAAGTTCAGCAGTTACCATACATTAATTAGAACAATACAGTTCGCTTCAAAGACCTTTGTGCTACTTCAACATAATGGGCTACAGTATATACAACCACTCCCTAATTAGAGAACAATATTTGCAGGGAAACATATTGCTCAGAGTTTCTAGATGACCCACATAGTTGTTTTTGATTCAACATTTCAATTGTACTGCTTCATTCCTCAACAGGGACATGCACACAAAAGGATGGGCTTGAAATGTTCTGAGTAAATATAATTGCATAGGTCACCTAGAAACTCTAAGAAACACTCCAAAACATTTGAGGAATGTCCAATACAAAACTACCATAACTGTGTCATGCCAAGAAGCCATAATTACCAAGGAAGCCCCTAGCTGATGCAAAAGATGAGTCCCACCCATGAATATCAAACTCGCATCTATTGTCATGTCAAAAACTTAAAACTGTTACTTTATTGGAAAATGCAAGCATGGCCAAAAAGAAAAGTATGCTCTACTACTATCACCCTAGAAGCCCAAAATTGCATGCCAAGAAGTCAAGATTCAGAAAGCAGCTCTGAGTTGATGCAAAAGATGAGTAACACCCATGATGATGAGACCTACATGTATTGTCATTTTGAGGAACCCAAAACTATTGACACAACAAATATGACTATTATTTTAAAAAGCAAGCATTGCCAAAGAAAAGAGTAGGCATTTTTTGTTATTGTGTTTGTATTTGACCTTTTTGGAGTGATAGTGGTAGAGCTCTAATTTTCCTTTGGCTATGATTGCTTTTACTTCATTTTCAGCAATCGTGAACTCCTTGGGAATGCCCATTTTCCCCTTGGGGTTACCTCGACAAATAGGTATCTAGGTACCCTATTTTCTAGTGCACACATCTTCTATATTATGCCTTTGTTGAGCATGCCATTTCGGGCTCCCTAGGTGACACTGTTGAAACTTTCTAGACAACTTGAAACAGATTATTATGTGTATCATCAATCTTCAATTTATTCATAAGGTTATATGTCCATTTCGAAAATCTCTATCAGCTTTTCATTTCAATTGTAATTATCTCTGTGTATTTATATTCTTTCTCCATTTCTGACATTTTTTGAAATCTGACCAATACTTGGACTGGAGAGGAGTTTAAGTCATAGATACCTATAAAGCAGGGGCATGGGTACAGTGATAGGGATGCCATTTCACATTAAACTATGGGAGAAAATCAATAAGATTATGGCTATGTTCCATATAATTCCAGTCACCAGAAGGTGCAGGTACAAAATTGGGATACTTCTCCCTATACTAAAATTTGTTGGTGACTATAGTTCCAATCTTATCTCATAAAGGGATATTAGACTACACATTTAACTATATTGTATTTCAAGTGTAGATAGATTTCTCTAGTAGTAATAAATTTGTAGTGTGGCCAATTCAGACGTGGCACGAGTAGACAAAAAATCAACGCATAGTAGGAATTATTGTCTTTTTGCATTGACTTCTAACCATATAAAAAGATATAACCAATTATCCTAGGGAGGCTTAAAACAAAGGCTAATCGGAAACCATGTAATTGATTAGAACTAATCATCATCTGAACTCAATCTCCAATGCTCAAAATCAAGCTTAATTGAATCCCATATAATATAATAGAATTTATTATCTTATAAGTTTAATTTATAGTGCGGTTAGAAAAGAAGCCTACTTTAAAACCATGTAATACAATATAACATATCACCTTTCGAGTTGAAATCAAGTATAGTTAAATTCCCCAAATTTCATCAAATGGGTGGTGCTTAAATTCACAAACCTAGACAGAATTAGTCACACCCACAATGGAAAAAGACTCCTAAATATGCTTAAGAAGAGCTTTGTCCCTTGTCCAGTCCTATAGCAGTGCATTGACACTGTTGGCGCTTGATATAAATCCTACAAATTGATATCAAAGAGTGATATGATTATTTAAAATTATGTTCATGGAGGCCAAGGTTCAAATTCGGCAAGGAAAGTTAAATACTCTTTCTCAACCTTTAGCTTGGGGTTGTAAAATTCACTATATGTGTAGACATCTAAATTTGACCACTTACATTTGATCAAATCTATCCTTTTTCATCAAAATATCCTCTTATCTGCATTAATTAAGTAATATTACTATTATTTAATTAATACCCTAAAGTTCTCTAAATCCATAAGGTATTTAGTTAAATAATTAAATACCTTACCCTTTATTCATTTCCTCCCAAGAATTAAATAAATAATCCATTTATTTAATTCCCTTCATCTCCCATCCCCCATAATCTTCACTTAATCATAATCCACCTCCTAATCCCATTATTAGGGGTGTGCACATGTCTAATCCATGATTTGGATGTGTCACATCCTCCAACTTTTGCAAGTTGGCTCCTAATCTTCATTAGCCACCTAACTGTCCTCTAATCATTGATTAGCTAGTTTAATCAGCCACTTTGGTCAACTCTCCCCATCCCCCAAGGAATTTTTAATTCCTTTTTGACTTCCCAAGGTTCTCTCAGGGAATTTTTAATTCCATTTACAATCCCCATGTCCTTCCCAATGGAATTTTAAATTCCATTCTATTCATCCAAGGTTTCTAAGGAATTTTTAATTCCTTTTATCATCCCCATGCACATTAAAAAGGAATTTGTAATTCCTTTTATCATCCCCATGCACATTAAAAAGGAATTTGTAATTCCTTTTATCATCCCCATGCACATTAAAAAAGAATTTTTAATTCCTTTGGTCAACTCTTTGACCTCAACCCTTAATCTCTTGTCATCTTTCAATCTCCACCGTCCATTCGATTTCCCTTGTTTAAATGACTAACACTTAGCCATTTTTGGAACCCTAACCATTCTAACCATTCTCAAGCATTCATCCTCTCAATCTCTCAAGCTCACACTACCATCTTGCATCCATAGCCAAATCCACCATCCTTGCATCCAAATCAAGCAAAATCAAGTCGTTATGCTGCCAAAATCATTCTAGGAGCACACACATCAAGCTATCAACGAGGGCAAACAACTTCATCAAGCTCAAACAAGGTAAAATTGGTTTTATTGTCATTTTAAGTTTGAGTTTCATCTTAAGCCCAATCTTGAGGTGTTGTTGTGTTTCCCTTGCTTGCATTTCGTTTATATTTTGCATTTTAGATTAGGAGAAAAATACTGCACACATTTCTGGCACACCTAGTAGGACCCATGTCACGGGTCTTTTCTTTCATGTTTGTTGTTGTTTGAGTTTTTGCAGGTTCAGGTTTACACGTAGGGGCGAATCCGCCCTAAACAGGCAAATTTGCACCTCATAGAGGCGAATCCGCTTTAGGAAATAGGAAAACCTAGAACAGAACGGGTGAATATGCTTGATTAAGAGGCGAAATTGCTTCAAAAATAGGTGAATTTTCTCTCAAGAAAATCCACCCATCTTCACAAAACAGGAAAATTATCTCTCAAGAAAATTCCCCATCTTCATAGAAAGACCAAATTTTCTCATCCAGACAGGTGAATTTGCCTCATACAAAGGCGAATATGAGGTAAACCCGAGACTTGAATCTTCAGTTTTCAACATTGTTTTGGCTTCAGTTTTAGGTATTAATCTGCTAACTCATCCGTTTGTGAGTGTGCCTAGCTTTTGCTAAGATTTTGTGCAGTTGTCTCTCATTCATCCAAGACCGGTGGTTGCAAACTACTAACACTTTTTCTACAGAACGATCGGTCCAAGATCTTTAGGTAGTCTATCTGTTGTTTTTCCATACTAGCTAGGCACACGTAGATTAATTAGAGGGTCAATTAACTTGTTTTTTGTGCTTGTGAGTGGATTGTTGACATATCCAATCCCCTTGTGCCCTTTGGTGATCCTGGGTGACGAGAAATCACAGTTCACTCTAGTCCAGTCATGTCTACCTAGGAGGTGCTAGTGCATCTAAGCTCTCCCCTTGCACTATGTGTGAGACTGGGGACCAGTCAAAAACATCTAGTATCTTCTTCCTTTAGTGGGACTTGCCTGAGATTTCATCACTTGAGGGACAATTCCAACCACGTGTTACTAGCGAGGTATATAAAGGGGGGAGAGCGAAATTTGTACCTCAATCCAGTTGCATTGTGTTTGGCAGAGCGTCGAAGCTAGGGTGATACCTAGATAAGATGTGAAGAGTTGGTTTGAGTTTCCAATACCTCGTTGGGGCTCCCAACTCACACTTGTGATGGGCTGGTGTTCACGATTGTGCCCCACGTACCATGCGTATATTGGGGACTCACAAGATAGCCTTGTTCAACCTAGATAGAAACCCATGTTTTAGTTGCGGCTTGGTGTAGTGTAGGGGATGCACACTGTACCCTTAATGAAGTTACTCACCATGTACTACCTTGGGTTGAGATAGAAATCCTTGTGGTGGACTACAACAGTCCTCGACTAAGAGTGTGAGGTGATCCCATGGCGTCTATTGATGACCCTGTACCACTAGAATGCTAGCTATCCACCTTCGCGAGAAAGGGTGATCTAGAGAACCACCCTGGTATCACAGAGTATTAACCTTGGGTTGTCCACTCAAGGTGGTAGGCCTACATCAAGTTTGTAAACCCTTATCACTAATTCTAGGATCGTGATGTCTGGTGTGTCTTCTTTATGCAATACCAGTGCTTTTCATTTTCAGTTGAGTCAGCCTAAGCTTCTATCTGTTGTTTGTCATGCTTGTCATCCTTTGCCACAGTTAATTGTTCTATGTCCTAGTCTAGTCCAGGTCATCCATTTGGGAAAATTTTTCTATGGGTCACTTCTTAGGCGACCCCGTTTTTGCCTGTTTTTTGGAACAAACAAGTCTGTCCAACCTTTAGGCGAGTCTGTCAATCATTTTTCATCAAATTCACTTGTTTTCTAAGAATAGGTGAATTTTCTTTCCTCTAGGGGTGAACTTGTCCAAAAGAGCGATCTTGTTTTCAATCTATCTCATCTTGTCAGTCATCCTCCATCAAATTCGCTTGTTTTCACTGAATAGGTGAATTTGCCCCCTTTAGGGGCGAACCTGTTGTCACTCCAAGTCAGTCAGTCCATTTGTCCATCAAATTTTCCCGTTCTCTTGGGACAGGTGATTTTTCCACATTATTGGGCGAATTTGCAAGAGTTTGGGTGATCTTGCTAGCAGTTTGAGTGAATTTGCTGTCAGAATAGGCGAATTTGCCTTGCAAATTCGCCTGTTTCTGGTAACACCTAAGTTTTGGGTGAATTTGATCCCCTAGATAGGAAAATTTTCTTGGTTTGGAAAATTCTCTTGTTTCTTGTGTCAACCCAGATAGGGGCGAATTTGATCACCTGGATAGGTGAATTTGCTCATCAAATTTTCCTATTTTTTGTAGCAGTCCAATTTTAGGCCAATTTGACCCCTAGATAGGCGAATTTTCCTTTCAAATTCGCCTGTTTCCTATGCCATCTGAATTTTGGGCAAAGTTTCTCGTCAAATTCACCTATTCTTGGTCCCATCTGAAGTTTGGGCGAATTTTCCTTCCCAAAATAGGCTAATTTGCTTCCAAGCATAAGCAAGTTTGCTCAAAACAGTCAACCATTTGTCTTCCTGCAATCAAAATTTCCATCCATCTAAAGTCATCATTTCATTGATCAAATCATACAGGTGCATTTTAGGACATCCCTATATCACATATCCACCATCGATTCATCAAGCCCAATCACCTAGACTTTGTTCTAGGGGTTTTGATTTTGATGCAAGGACTTTCAGAGGTCATAACTTTTGACTCAAATGTTTGTTTGGGATGAAATTTTATGGATGGATGCATTATGAGGTGGCATGTGGATTCCCAATGACTTTGAGTTGGTTGGACCCAATTTTGGCAATATTTTGGGGCTTGAAACTTTCATCTTGACCCTCAAAATGGCAATTTAGTGTTTTTTTCCAGTTTTTAAAAAGTCATTTTCATTAATAACTCGAAACTCATGTTTTGAATTTAGGATGTTAGTTGGAAATTCATCCTACCTTATTTTTAGAAAGTTTTTGGGAAAAAAAATGGACTCTCAAAGATATGCATGTGAAATTACCTAAAATGGAAAAATCTAACAATTGTTGAAATCTGCTAAATCTAGCAAAATCTAACTGTTAGCACCTTACGTCATCTAGTTAAACCCTTGAACTTGGTTTAGAATCAATCCCATCACATCCTCCAATCATCCTAATCTAAGCTTCAATCCAACTTGAATCTAAGCTTTAATCCAATCCCAATCTGAGCTTAACCTAAATCCCAATTTGAGCTTTAATCCATCTACATCCATCTTCTGATATCGAAACAAATCTTAAGATCCCTTCTTCCATCTTCTTCCAATCCATCCTATTTATCTTTTCATCATCTTTTCTTTCCTTCTAATCATCTATTCCCCTACCTTCAATCCATATCCATCCCATCCAACATCATGAATCCTTATCTTTCACCAATGCAACCAAAAATAGTAGTCAAGGGGAATCCTAATTACGTTGACGATGATAACGAAAGTCTTGTTGATCAATATGAGTATTATATAGACCCACTTGATGCTATCATTGCTAGCAAGCTTTCCCCAAGTGCCATCCAAAATCCAATCACTCATCCAAGTTATCCCATCACACCTTCGTCCACACCTAATAGCAATCCTTATGCTACCTTTGACAAGGGATATCCAGTATCTTCCCCATCTGCATATTCATCATATCCTTCATCTACATCTTTTCCTAATCCACCACCCACATCCTCCTATCCTAAGCCACCATCCCAATCTCCCTATCCTAATTTGCTATCCCAATACCCTTACTACAATCCATCACCACATCCTCTTGTCCTAATCCACCATCCATGTCCTCTTATGGAACTCCATGTTCCACTCCACCATGTCCTAATCATCCATCTACTCTTAGTCCTCCATCCAATCCCATTCCTCCATCTAATCCTAGTCCACCAATCCATAATCCTAGTCCTTCACCCATTCATAATCCATCATCCACTCCTATTGTGCCATCTAAGCCAACAATATGCAAGTTTCTCACTCCAGAAGTTCTCCAACGACTCATGACAAAGAACACATCCCAAACTCTACACCTTGAAGTTGTTGAACCATGCTGCCCCACTCCCCCATGTACAATCATTAGTGATGAGACCCATCTCCATCCTACACCTATCATTACTGTTACCACCCCTAGCACCACCCAAACCATTGAAACCATCAAATATACTGAAACCATTGAGCCCCTATTTCCTACTCCAAGAGCCGCCAAATCCATCAAAGATAACCAAACCCAATCAACTCCTTCCACTCCTAGATCCACCCAATCCATCAAAGATGCTCAAATCCAATCCACTCCCCCCACTCCTAGTATCATTGAAATCTATTCCTATGAACTTCATGAATCCTCCATCCTTCCATCACCCCCACTTGAGGAGTCCCTCCAACACTCCATCATCATGCCACCCACACAAGATGAGTCATTCCAAGAGCTTGATCCACAACATACTAATGCCTCCCCTTATCCAAATGAAGATCCTACCATCCCATGTAGTCCACCTCAAGATCATAGTTTGTCATCCACTTTAGCCCATGATCCCCTCATCACTCAAGATCCAATCACTCTATTGCATGATCCCTTATCACCCACTACCACAAATCCAAGTCCTATCATATCACCTAATCCCTCTCCTGATCCCTTACCACTCACTCCTCTCGATCAAGATCCAATTACCCCATCATCTCCATCTCATGATCTTCCCTCATTGCCTAACCCCACTATCCCCACACCACTTGTATATTCCCTCGGTACTCTTACATTCATCCATGGTGGTTTCCTTGTAGAAGAGGAACTGAGCATATACACCACCCATCCTCCTCCATCTAATAATGGTCTCACATCATTCTTCCAAAATAACAAGCATCCTACTATAGATCGAATGCTCAAGAACATGAACTATCATGGAAAAGGTTTAGGCCTTCATGAGCAAGGTATTTTAGAGCCCATCCATGTCAAAGAAAATTCGCATACACAAGATCTTGGATATATCTCTCAAGACTTGCAATCCAAAAATGTTGGTACAACCTCTATACGTCCTCAACGAGCCTCCTCCAAAAGAATAATAGGCTCTTCCCATCACTCCACTAAACCATTTTCCGCCATCCCCCTCCATTGTATCACCTCAAAACAACTATCCATATTCCTCCTTCGTCTTCCGAATCCATTTTGGGTTCTTATGTCCCTCCATCCACCATCTCCCATCCTTCATTTACTTCATCCATTTTGGGTCCTTATGTCCCTCCATCCACCATCACACATCCTCCAAGTACTAAGTCCATTTTGGGCCCTTATATCCCAAAATCACTTCCTCCATCTTGTCCTATTCATCCTTTTATCCACCAATCACCTATCCATGTCACCCATCATAAACATCCCACTCTCATGTTCCCTAATCAAGATCAACAAAGGCACATACCTACACTTCCTCCATCCACATATCATCCTCAAAATCCTACCTCCATCACTCCATTCATGTTTCCTCCACATCATCCATCTCCTTACACCCATCCCATTTCTATTGGAATCACTTTGGATGCTAAAGTAAAAATGCATAAATCTAAACATCCATATGAATCTAAAGCTCCTCATGTCCCCTTAAAAAGACATGTTGAAGAAAAGAAAAATCAAATCCAAAATCCAAATCAAACCCACAGGCCACAAAGGCCCACCAAAGCAAAAATAAAAACCATGTGGATCCCAAAGAAAAAAGGTGCAATGCCTTCAAATGAAAAATCTATAACAACATCCAAAGTTGTTAATCCAAAAGCTAATCATACACACCCTCCATCTCCTAAATCTATTTTGGGCCCTTATGTCCCAAAATTTACTATCCCATCTCCACCATTATCCTCACATCATCCATCCACTAATCCTCCCATCCACTTATCCACATCCCTATCCTTATCCATCTCCATCCACATTCTATCCAAAAGTCAAAAAAGTCAAAAAAAAAGTAAAAAAGAAATAATTTGTCCAATGGTGAAAACTTGGCAAACAAGTGCCTTGGATAAGTACCATGATGAAAACCTGGCAAATAGGTGTCATGTGTAAATCCCCCATCTAGTTTACTTCCACACTTGGGGGAAATTGCATCCCCTCCACCCATCTCCTCCATCCCACCTATCTTTCACATTCTGCCTGTCATATCCCATTTATCCCAATGCCTCCATCCTCCTTGTGATCTTGATATAGATAGGGGAAAACATATATACATGCTTTGGACACCTCTTGGTATACATTCCCCTCACCTATACGCTATCCTAATCCTTATCCACATCAATTTACCTTCCCTGCCCATTTGTCATGCTACCATCACTCTCACTTCCTTATCCATGCATCCTATCCATATCCATCTCACTCCCTTATTTTCCCATCCTTTTATCTTCCATCCCTCATGCCTCATCGTACATGACATATCTAGAGCAGGGCATCTCCTTCTTTGTGACATAGTCCTTGGGGACATCATTTATCAATCCTAGCATCCCTTCCATCTCCCCATCTTTATCTTCCCACCTACCCATCCACGAGAAAATCATTTCCATCTCCCCATCCTTATCTTCCTACCCATCCAGACAATCTCTTTCATCTCCCCATCCTTATCTCTTTAGCAATCCAAACAATCCTTTTCATTTCCCCCCTCCTTATCTTCCTATCCATTCATCTATATCCTCATCCTCCTCATAATCCCTTTTCAGTGGTATCTGGCTATAGGCTCCCCTCTATGCAACACAATGTCATTTATCTCATCATCATCACTCCCACTTCTTTCGCACATTTCTCATCTCTTATCACTTCTCATCACTCATCTCTCCATCATGTCATCCTCCCAATTCATCTTTTGATGATTTGTATAACTATCCCATCCCTGAGCTTCGTGCAATCACCATCATCCTATCTTATCCACCAAGTCTATCTTGTCTCATCATATCAGCTCGATATTTGTATCCACTTATCATGGTTATATCATCATCCTTTATCCATGGTCAGTCGTCGGGCTTTTGTCGAACTACGTTGCCCCTACGCTTTCACGTAGGCAAGATCGATCATTTGATCATCCCTTGGGGCTTTTGTCCGTCTAGTCCTTGTCATCCATCATGGTCTCCATTGTCCTCTTTCCACTTTTATCCATGGTCAGTTGTCAGTCTTTTATTGAACTATGAGGGCTCTGCACTTTCACGTAGACAAGGTTAATCTCTAATCAGCCCTCGAGCCCCTAGGTCTTTAGGGTGTGTCGGTCTTGTGTCTTGTGTCATGTCATCGAGTATGTCCTTACCTAGTTGGTTCTTAACAAACCAGATCCACTAGTATCATGAGATTCAACCAATTTCAAATAGCATGCATCATGTCGATCTCTTAGTATAGTCTCCATCTTTAGTCTTAACATGATGCATCCTTCCTCATTAGACCACATCAATCCCATCCACCTTTTGATCATGTGGCAAAGGAAATTTGAGATTTATTGTGTTCTTTTGATACTTTTGGCTTTTTTTTTATCATTTGAGCTTCTTATCATACCTCGTCAGGGTCATCATGATCCATCATCTCATGGTGCGCTTTGATTGGTAAACATAGGGGCATATTTTGATCTTTTGTTGGTTTTTTTCTTCTTGGTTGTCCCGCATAGTACCCACCAAGATCCTCATGATCTTGTGTTATGTTGGGGCATCCTTTGTGTTTGTGGTTTTCCAACATTGACCCTACCAAAGCCCCTGTGACTTTGGAATGTTGGACTAACCTTTTATTTTTTGTGTCAGTCCCATTCATGTGATATGAAGTCACCTTGGTTCCTCATACCTTGGTCCATAGTATCTCATGATATATCAAATTAAGTTTTCATTTCATGGCAGCATAATGCATAACACTTAACTTGCTTGATTTGGTTACTATCTATTCATCCTTCATCACTCTCCTCATCTCTCTATCCTATCCATTTTAATACCTCCACTTTCTTCATCCTTCATCTTCATCATTTCATAATCTCTTCAACCCTCTTAGGATAATATAGATTTGTTATTCTAAGAATCTTTTCATCAATCCTCATTGTTTCATCATCTCTTCACTATTCTTAAGATAATATAGATTTGTTATTCTAAGCATCTTTTCCTCCATTAGTTTCATTCATTTCAACCATCTCACATCTCCATCCAATCCTAATCCATTCAATCTAGCATAAATCATCTAATCACATCCTTGGTCTTGTTCCTAGCCTTGCTACAAGCCTTGATCCAATCCTCATCATCATCATCATCATCATCATCAAGATGCATATTTCCCTCATCAACAAAACTTTCATCATCATCATCATCACAATGTATCCTTCCCTATCCTTTTGTGTTGTTTTTGGATGTATCATTCCATCATCAACAACATTCGTATCATCATAATTGGGATGTATCCTCCCCTATCCTTGTGTTGTTTCATGAGATATCATTCCCTCATCAACAACACTCCATCCATCATCAATCCATCTTGGCTTGCAGCTTGACTGGGGTAACATCATATTTGTCCTTGAATCCATTTGTGCTTGATTTTCTCTCTTCATCTTACCGACCTCTACTCTATCCATCATTTTGCATCATCTTCCCCATATACCTTTTCATCATCTCATCCATTTCGAGAGCACACCCATGTTCTCTTGAACCCACATGTCCTCTTGAGGGGGCATCCTCAATCCCTAATCTTCATCTTCACTCCTATCATCCTTCTTCTTAGTCACTCCTTTGATGACTAGGGCATCTTTCCCAATCTAACCATCTTCTTCTTGGTGCTATATTTTAATCTTCTTTGAAATGATGCTACTTTGTAACACCATCTCAAAGAGGGGAAAATGTAGACATCTAAATTTGACCACTTACATTTGGTCAAATCTATCCCTTTTCATCCAAATATCCTCTTATCTGCATTAATTAAGTAATATTACTATTATTTAATTAATACCCCTAAAGTCCTCTAAATCCCTAAGGTATTTAGTTAAATTAAATACCTTACCCTTTATTCCTTTCCACCCAGGAATTAAATAAATAATCCATTTATTTAATTCCCTTCATCTCCCATCCCCCATAATCTTCACTTAATCCTAATCCACCTCCTAATCCCATCATTATGGGTGTGCACATGTCTAATCCATGATTAGGATGTGTCACATCCTCCAACTTTTGCAAGTTGGCTCTTAATCTTCATTAGCTACCTAATTGTCCTCTAATAATTGATTAGCTAGTTTAATCAACCCCTTTGGTCAACTCTCCCCATCCCAATTCCTTTTTGTCTTCCCAAGGTCCTCTCAAGGAATTTTTAATTCCATTTACAATCCCCATGTCCTTCCCAATATAATTTTAAATTCCATTTTATTCATCCAAGGTTTCTAAGGAATTTTTAATTCCTTTTATCATCCCCATGCACATTAAAAAGTAATTTTTAATTCCTTTGGTCAAATCTTTGATCTCAACCCTTGATCTCTTGTCATCTTTCAATCTCCACTGTCCATTCGATTTCCCTTGTTTAAATGACTAACACTTAACCATTTTTGGAACCCTAACCATTCTAACCATTCTCAAGATTCATCCTCTCAATCTCGCAAGCTCACACTACCATCTTGCATCCATAGTCAAATCCACCATCCTTGCATCCAAATCAAGCAAAATCAAGTTGTTATGCTGCCAAAATCATTCTAGGAGCACACACATCAAGCTATCAATGAGGGAAAACAACTTCATCAAGCTCAAACAAGGTAAAATTGGTTTCATTGTCATTTTAAGTTTGAGTTTCATCTTAAGCCCAAGCTTGAGGTGTTGTTGTGTTTCCCTTGCTTGCATTTCATTTTCGTTTTGCATTTTAGACTAGGAGAAAAGTACTGCACACAATATGTATTGGTTATGCCACGTTCCCACCGTAGCCACCATAATTAGTGGCGTTGGTTGTTGTTATATTGTATTTGGAGAACCCTCCTTCTATCTCCCCTACCATGGATGACTGTCTGATTAACACATTGCAAATGGCGGCTACTACCTCCAATGCTTTGTTGCATTTTTGGGGGAGCTTTGTTTTCACTTGTTGTGCATGAATGACTAGTTTAACTAGGAATTTGTTGGTGCCAAAATTGTGGTGAGGTTTTGAGGGGTTAATTTTGATGGAGGAGAATGTGAGTGAGCAGAATGATGTCACCACAACACAAAATTATAGACCACAACATTGCTATGCAAAATCAAGCACTTAGTGGAGTAGGTAGTAGCTAAGGGAAAAAAAATGAGGAAATCACAGACATACTTACCCTCTTGAACATCTTTTCCAACTGCACGCTCACCGAATACTTCTGAGACTTTCCAATTTTTAGGTTTTCCTCTTTCATAGCTTCATTGCCATTACATATGTTTTGTTGGTGATTGAGGAAGAATTGGACATATATGCACACCTGTTACAATGACTACTTGTCATGTCCTTTATCATGCAAACCACGTGCCTGCACACAAAACAACAAAGAACTTTGTAATATCTTATAATATTTTCCTCACTCTCTTTCCTATTGAATAGTTCTTTGGATATATTTTTTAGGAAAATGAAACCTAGGAAAATACACAACATCCAATGGCAAGCAAAATAAATCCGATCTTACAGTTTTCTACTCTCATGTGCTTTTATTGAATAGCGAAGGAACAAAAACGAACCCTGGGAAAAATATTTCTTCAAATTTCAACACAATGCATGACATAAAACACATCATAAAATGGCCTAGCTATGTATAGATTCCAACATAACAACAAACAAAATTGCTAAACCATGGCCAGTAACTTACCTCATCATTTTCCACAAATTGTATCACGTGGTTTCGGATTCCACCCCTGTGCTAGCCTTCACTCTGCTTGGTAAATATGTATGCAAAATGTGGAGACAAAGACAAGGCACATGAACTATTGATAAAATGCCTTCAAGAGAGATGTGGTCTCCAAGCTGAAAAAAAATGAATGCAAGATATGTACAAAATGGATTTATTGGAGATGCTTTAGAAAATTGCCATCAATTGAAAGTAGCAGGTGTAAAGCCAAATTCCTCAACCTTTTTTCCCACAACATCCCCCTTGCATATTCCCAAAAATGGGAGCTTTCCTTTCTTAGCAAATTTCAAAACCCTAGTTGTTTGGCGAGTGCAAAATGTGGAAGCATTATCCAACCATGCACCTAGTTTCAGATCCATGTGTCCTTCCTTGAAAAAATAGACAAAACATTAGGGAAACATTTGTAATACTTTTCCCTCTCCACATGATTGGACAACCTGTTTAAAAGTATTGTTGTAAAAAATAAACCCCCAGGAAATTAGGTACTCGCCAATGGAGAAATAAATAGCAATTTTTTTTCACCAAAATAAATGAAAAATCTAAACTTTGTATTAAGATGGCATTATATCTCGCGCTCAGTTCCCAACGCACAAATAAATTGACTCTTTGCTCAATCGAAAACATTAGTCTCTTGATATAAAGGAAAGGACTAATAATAATAATAAGTATAAAGAAATACTAAATATATATATTTAATATTTAATTAATATTATATATGTAAAAATTCTATTATATATGGAGAAAGAAATAAAATAAAATAATTAGAATTCATTTATATTTTAACTATGATCTTATTTGAAAAAATGAGGTCACAAGGCAAAGTACAAAGTAGAAGGAAAAGGAGTGGAAATTGGATTCTCACGCAGATGTGCATATTGATTTAACTAAAATCGTCAAAGGGGGCATTGGAGAATTAAAGAAGAAGGAAATTATTAAAAAGTTCATCAAAATAAAATCTTCCAAATTGGAGATACACAATTGGATCAACGAACATTGTCCAAGTTGTTCCATCTTCAACTTTCTCCCCAAAAACTTCTTCATGGTGATGTTTGAAATAGAGAATGAGAGAACAAATAATTGATACAAATTCTTGAGAAAAAGATAGAGTATAACTTTATTTATAAAGATAGGAAGAAAATTTTAATCCACTGAAAAGGAACCTCACGAATGCACCCGTTTGGTTAAGGCTCTACAACTTACCATTTGAATATTGGTTGGGTGAAAGTTTAACTAAAGTTAGGGCAATCTTGGAAGAAAAATCGAAGTAGGCATGTGAAATGGGGAAACCCTAATTTATGCTAAAATCATAATTATAGCAATATATGTGATCCTAAAGTGAATCAAACTCATCACATCTACTTGGGATCAAGAAATCATAGTTGTGGAATCTAAATTTTATTGTAAAAGATGTCAAAGTTAGAGACATAATAAAAAGTCATGTCAAGGCCTAGCCCCAATTCCAAATACAAAGTGGCTACCAAAAAGGAACCCAAAAATAGGAAAATATGTTGAAGGGTTTGAAAGAAGAAATGAGGTGCAAGTAGCCAATGAAGAGGTTTTAAACAAAGAATCAAAATTTGTTAAGGAACTGATAGATGGGCCTGAAACAAAAAATCAAGCATCTGAATGGGAAATAATTCCTTATAAACAAGACATAATGACTAATCAAACAAAAAACTTGGAAGGATCGGAGTTTAAGGAAGAAGAAACAATGTACAAAATTGATATGGTGCATACAAAATGAATCCATCAAATGACTGCAAAAATTATGAATGAAGGGAGCAAAAAGAAAGGCCATAAGAAGGGAAGGAAATCCAATAAAGAAAGAAGGGAAGAGGAAGCTTTGTGTGAGGAACAAAAATATATTAAGACCTATCTGCTAAGATCCAAGGGAGGAATCACCTCCCTTGGAAACCAATGAAGATACGTGGAATTTTAGGAGCATTAACGCCCCTAACAAAAGGTGCATGATAAAGTTTCAATTAAACCACCAATTGATTGACTATGTACTCCTACAAGAAACAAAACTAAATTCAAAATTAGAGATATTCCTAAACCACTACAAAGGATGGTCGAGCCATTTCATGGAAGGAACAGGTGCCTTTGATGGTCTTAGAATAATGTGGAAAATTGGAAGATTGGGGATCAATATAAGTGGAATCAATAATATCTGGAAACTCACAAAGGTACATAATTTTTGTTCAAATTGCAAATTTATGCTTTTTAATATATACAAACCGACAAAACTAGTAGAGATAAAAGTATTATGGAACAATATCAAGATTGATTTAAATAACCTAGAGGCTTGAAGGAGAGTGTCATTGGTAGTGATTTTAATGCAATTTAAGATTTATTTGAAAAACTTGGGGGGAATGGAAGAATATAACAATCCCAAGAAGACTTCAAAAATTTTGTAAAACAAACAAGATTAGTTGATAGATAGTGCCAACCAATGGTATTTTTACTTAGAACAATATAGGAAAAAGGGGTTTACAAATTAAAAAAAATATTGGATCACTTTTTGATCAAACTCAATTGGACCCAATCACCCATTGTTGTCACAACCAATATCTGTCCCATATCTTTATCCAACCATTTTCCTGTGTCTTTGGATCTAGTAGAAGAAATGTCAAAACCACAAAGTCAATTTCAGTTTATAAATATGTGGTTGTGCCATGAGGATATATGCAGATTACTCAAAAGTTGGTGGTTGGAATATGTAGATGTGGTCGGTTCAAAGATGTTTGTGTTTACCAAAAAGTTGCAACACATCAAAGAAAGGTTAAAGAAATGGAATAAAACAACCTTCAAAAACATTTTTGAGGAGAAGGAAAGAATTGAAGGTGAACTAGAAGAATTGAATAAGAAAGTCATTACAAATTTAGTATGTTTCAAGAGAATTATGTAAAAGAAAAATCACTACTAGTGGAATACAACAAAATTTTGGTGAGAGAAAAATGTTATTAGCAATCAAAATCTAGATAAACTTGGCTAGTTGAAGGTGATATGGACACAATTTTTTTCATAACTCAACAAAAATGAAGAGAGTATATAAAAATATTTCATAGATAAAGAATGTACTGAAGGAAATACACTAACAAAAATAAATGAAATACATAATAAAGGTACTCGACACTTTCACTAATTGCTAATAGGACAAGGTGAATCTGAACCCATCCAAAACTACTTCATAAACTATATTATGACCATGGTATAGGATAGGGAAAATGATATTTTGATGGCACTTGTTGAAGAAGATGAGGTAAAATGTAATACCCCTCTGTTTTGGATATTTGAATCGGCAGTTTTCTTTGTATGTCTGATTATGCTTATGATGTGATTGTGGAACTTGGTGATCATTTGATCGTGAACTGATTAGTGATGCGTATGTTATATTATAATGTGATGATTGTGTCTGAACATGCTTTGACTTTCGAACTTGATTACTTGCGATCGTGATTGTTAAACGATGTGAAAGTTATATTTTGGATGTGATGTAATTTTATTCTGATGTTATCTTTATGACGTGATTTGGAGTAAATTAGAAGATATTTGATTTAATGATGTTTTATGTTGTTGATCATATCATTGATGTTAGATGCATCAGTTAGTGATACTGTATTGGTGAAGGGGACGAGATTGTATCACTCGCTTGCGAGCACCCTACAATTCTGAGATTTCCTCTTCACGGTGTGTTTGATCATATTATATATATACGCACATTCGACATACTCTTTGTTGCAGGTTGATAGGTACATGACATCGACTCCACCTGGCTTTATAGGTTTGAGCGTGTCCATTTACCAACGGTAATCAATTGGGAGATAGTAGCTAGGTTTTGCGTGCCAAGTCGTCACCCTAGTCATAACGTGTTGTCAAGTTGTCGTCGGGGTTAGTTGTTTTAATTTGGTCATTTCCACCTTGAGTATTTATTTAATTTCAAATTTTAAAGTTTATTAAATGTTAGGTGTAGTTTAATTAATGATTGAATATATTTAGTTGCAATGTTGAAATACAATTTATTTTATTGATTTATTTGATTTAATTAATAAAATAATTATTGGGTTATTGATTGATTTGATTAATTAATAAAATTAAATTGAGTATAATGGTTAATTGGATTAATGGTGATTTTAATTAAAATAGTTGTTTTGGCGTCATTATATATTAGTTTCAAATTGAAATTGAAAATGGAAGTTAAATTGGATATTTAAGATTTGATTAAAATAAAAGTAAAAACCTTGGTTAAATAGTTAGAGTTAAATTAAAATAAATAAATAAATGTTAATGTGTTTTAATTCCACTTTTGAAAAATTGTTGAGAAAATCATTTATTTGCAACTTTGAAATGCTTTTGTTTTAATGAATTTGGAAAATGCATGAAGCTTGAATAAAAAATTAGAAATTGGTTTTAGAATTAAAAATTAGAAATATTCCCCACATGTTTTTAAAATATATTTGGTGAGTGGGATTTTTAGGGTTTTTGACCAATTTGGGGAAAAACCCTATTTTTGATAATGGAATCTCATTTATGTTTCAATTTTTCAATTTGGGGAAAAAATTTCTTGGCTATGGTTTTTGCCTGGATTTGTGAAGAGGATGGAGATTTTTGCTTGAGTTGGATTCAATGGAGGAATTGGAAAACACCATGGTTGAACGCTTCAAGCTTTGGAGAAAAATCAGGTTCCTCTTGTTCTTACTTTGTTCATTTTAAAAATAGTTTAAATCCTTGTTTTGGGTTGTTTGGAAATCTTTGTTTGGTTGTGTGAAAATATTTGAAATATAGTTTGGATTCAATTAAAACCCATGAAAATTTATTTCAAAACTAGCAATAGATCTTGGAAGGGATTCAAATGAAAAGATTTAATTTATTTGTCAAATTGGGGAAAACCCAAAAAAATTCATCATGTTATTATGCTTAAAATTTCCTCTTCTCAATCTTCTCAAGAAAAATTTGCCCAATCTGACTGTGAAAATGAAAAAATTAAGATATATATATATATATATATGGCTTTTGAGTTCTGGAAAATTTCTTATTTTCAAAATTTTATTTACACTGGTAAAATCCTCATTCACAGGGGAGGGTTTTTTATTTTCATTTTTAAATGAAATTGAATAAATTAAAAAAAAAATTAATTTTTGATGTGGGGTCAGCCACCCCCCATCCATGGGGGTATTGGTGCTGAGGCATGAATGTTGGGGCTGCAAAACCAAAGGCCTTTGGCCTTTATTTATTCTAATATAAATTTGCTTTATTAAAAAAAACTTTAGTTTTAATTTTATTTTTATATTATAATATATATTTATTATAATATATATATTATATATATTGATATATATGTATATATATATATATATATATATATATATATATATATATAATATTATAATATATATATATATATATATATATATATTTAATGTTTTCTCTTCTTTCCATTAAGTGGTAAATTAGAATGTTAAATTGGTTGTTTTAAATAAATATATTTAAAGCATAATTATATTCAAATTGGTTCTATTTAAATATAATTTATTTAGGTAGTTTATTTTATCATCAAGTCGAAATAAATGGAGTTCTTATAATCAATCGATTTTATTTAAATTTTGTTTTGATCGGGAAATCTTGGGATTTTAAATGATATTCTAGAGGTACGCATTTAAATGATATTTGAATACCTAAAAATAGAACTTAATCTAAAATGATTATCGCATTGGTATTGAGGAAATGAAAATTGATGTTTGATCAAACGTTTTATTTAGAATATTGATTTCGATTAATTTATTTATTTATTTCATGTTGAAATATGGACTAAGTGATTTAATTAAAAATTTAGTCAATTTATTAATGCGAATTTGAAATAAAGACTAATTTATTTGGTCTAAATGTCTATTTATCAAAACGTTCCAATTATAGAATACAATTGAGAAACTTAGAGATATGGAATGTTTTATTTAATCAGATGGTCTAAACCATTAAATTGTTTGATTAGGGAATATAATCATGATACTTAGGGTTAACGAATGATTTATTCTAATCAGATGACTTTATTTGTCAAATGTTTGACTTGTTTATAATTTGGTTTTGATTATTGCGGGTAATTGAGACAAATGAAATTAAATGGATAGATTTAATTATAGATTATCTTAAGATGATTTTGTTACGAAGTAGAAGCAAAAGTGGATTTTATATTCAAATGATTGATTTAGAACGTTGAATTTTAATAATCAAATGATTTATTTTAAAAAAGGTAGAATTTAAATGATCAAGTGTTTTCATTTTTAAAGGTTGATTTTATTAATAAGGTAATTGGGAAAATGAAACATAATTATTGGTTTAAACTCCTTAAAGTTGTCAACATGCTTTGAGTTACTATTGAGTTGTGCAGATAAGGTTAATTATTTACTTAATTTCTTGTGCGATGTAATTGATTGACTTATTATTTATTCCAAATGGTATATTAATCAAGTGGTTTTTGTCTAAGTATATGCTTGTGTAACTTAGAAATGAACGAATGCTTTATTTTAACCAAATGAGTTTATTTATTAAAATATCTCGATTATGAAATAACTGTTAAACATGGAGTTAATGATTGATTATTTTAATCAAATGACTTTATTTATTTAAACGCTTTGATTAGGAAATTTAATTGTGAAATTTAGAGTAATTGAATGGTTGATATATATTTCAACGTCGTGAAAGGAAATGAGTTTATTGATTGGATAAATGCAAGTCATGAAAACTGTGGTTGACTAGATTTAGGAAATCCAAACATTAGCTTACTTAATTGTCTAAAATATTTTCAGTATTTAATTGTTCGTCTTCGATGTTGTGGAATTAGAGTGAATGTTTTGAAAGTCTTCCAGATAGGAGTTCATTTATTGGTATGGGTTGAGGTACGTGAGTCAACTTTTGATGTGTCGTGGAAAATGTGCATAGTCACACCATGTTGTTTCACCCGGTTCTCACGAACGGGGATGATTTGTACCTCCTTGGGAATAGGAGAGGGGTATGTGGTTTGTACCTCCTTTGGAAGGAGTACAGTTTGTATTCTGTTGTCTCCAATAATTGGAAAGGGTTTTGACCTTGTTGCCTCCAGTGTTGGAGAGGGTCTTGATCTCGATGCCTCCAGTGATGGAGTGAGTATTTTGATGTGTTACCTCCTTGGATGGGAGAGGTCATATTATCTTGTTACCTATTGTGGTTTTCACCGTGTGTGTTGTCTTAGAAGAGTGGCTTGCAATGGGGGTCAACGCACAAAGTGGTGTCAGGATAACCCTTTGCAAGTTGGTTAATTTAGTGATAACTAAATAAAACTTTTAGAAGCTTAGGTTGCATCAAACATTAAACAAGATTAATTATGCCTCGCTCATGGACCCAAGGGCTTGTCTAGACTTGGGATGAGATGAGAAGGCTTGGAATGGCAAGATCATCTATCTCGTCTTCACGAGAGGTATTTGATTCCGCATGAGTGAGCATGGGTGCCGGGATTTCGGTAGAGGCCACCAGGATAACCCAAGGTGGGGGGCGGAGCCTAGGAAGATTCCTAGAGGATATCCCTTGACGAGCTATGCAATGACACTCTTCCTAGAAGTCAACAGTTTGTACATGATATTTGTGACACTCTTGATCTATTCTATGTCTGGAAGCAATGTAACCTATGTCGGTGTTGTGAGAGTTGTACCTAGAGTTGTGCGTATGACCATTCATTTCGTGTAATGTGTACTTGTATTTATTTCGTATCAGTTTTGTGTAGCCTATGTCTAGTGGTAGATGGCCTTGTGTGGGAATTCCTTGTTACTATCTCCTAGCACGGAGGGAGTAGGACCTTTGGGTTCCACGTGGTCGGGTGGCACGTGCTTCTTAATCTGTTGGTTCTTCTTCTTGTTCGTGTGGTCGTGATTTCCAGTTGGAGAGCTCGTGGGAATTAGTTTCTTCTCATGCCTTGTTCTCTCAGTACTTATTGTATTTTATTACCCCTCATTTGTTATCAAGGTGGAATTTGTAATATGTTATCATACTTGTTGGATTTACCTCATTCGGGGAATGAGTATTGTAACCATATTGTAAATTATGTTATTGGAATCAAGTGGTATCTCATACTCTTGGATGTGAATTTTTATGAATGGAATGTATGTGAACTTTAATTGTTAAGTAATTATATGGTATGGTTTTAATTCATGTTCCGTGTTTGGTTTAAGTAACACAATCTCATAACCTTAGGGGTTTGGTTGGCAATGCTTAAGTGAACTTGCATGTTAATTGTTCTTATAAAAAAAAAAAAATTAGTTCATTTATGTAGTAAATTGCAACTTCCCCTAGGGTTGTGTGGCGGGGCGTTACATAAAAACTACTCTGTTTCAATTACATCTTAACAAAGCTCCGAGACTCGATGGTTTTTCGGTATTATTTTACCAAACTTGTTAGAACTTCATAAAGAAATATATTTGTGAGGTGGTTGAAGAATCAAGGAAATCTAGGAAAAATATAATATAATAAACAACACCAATATTTCTTTAATCACAAAGAAAGAGACATCCTTCTCCTATGCAGATTATATACCAATATCACTCTACAATGCGATATACAAGGTTATAACTAAGGTTATAGCAAATAGACTTAAAAATATTCTTCCAACAATCATAACAATGGATCAAAGTGGATTTGTCCTAGGCAGAAATATCATTAATGGGATAGTAATAGCACAAGAGGCAATTCATACCATCAAAAATGATAACCTCAAAGCAATGATTTTGAAACTTGATGCGAGTCAAGCCTACGATGGAGTTTAATGGAGGTTTCTTATGAAGATAATGGAAAAATTTAGGTTTAATAAGAAATGGTTACAATGTGTCTATGCATGCATTTCAACTCCAAGATACTCAATTCTCATCAATGGATCTCCTTGCAGGTTTTTGAAGGAGCAAAGGGAATTAGACAAGGGGATCCTTTATCCTCATTCTTATTTGTAATAATGGTAGACACACTTAGTAGGGGAATATTCCAAAAGGTTGCAAATGGAAAATGGAAAGGAATAATAGTTGTAGAAAATAGGGTGATCCCACAATACTAGTTTACAATTTTTGGCCAAATTGGACATTAAACTAATTTTTTAAAATAAATCTTCACTTTCGGGCACCTATAGCGGCTAAACCGAGAGGAATTTGAAGATGATACAAACTAGTGACTTGTGACATTTTGTCTATAGATTCTAACCATATTTTTTCCAAAATTTTTGGAATCAGATTGCACTTCTTTATCCATCTCCTTCGAAAACTAGTTTTTAATAGTAAACATCATTTTTAAAGAGTGACATTACTGACTAACACATAAATTTTTTTCTATGAAGGATAAAATTCTATTTTTTTCAAATTTAGATTCATAACTATGATATCTAGTGCATGGAATTGGTTTCATAGCATCTCGTTGAATGTTCTTTTATTAATTAAGTTTCAAAGTCAAACCACTTACAATTTAGACATGATTTATTGGCTAAAACATAACTTTTTTTGTATTTATTGAAATTGAATTTAATTTTTTTTGTTCGATCAAGGACATCAATATCTAGTGCATAGATATTTTTTAGATTTTGTTTTTGATAATCTACTATTTTTCCACATGTGCATAACAGAGCTTGATTTTGAAAAACCTACATTCACAAGAAATAAAAATAAATATAATAATAAAATTAAATTTATAATTTTTGGGAAGCTTATAATAAGGACTACATACTTAAAAAAAAAAATTCATTTGATCCCCCAAAAGGTAAATCAAAAGTGGTTTTTTATAAGCATTTTGATAGGTGTAAAGGAGACTCCGTTATTGCTATGGTTTAAAACTAGTGGGGGTTTGATCTAAGGTGGTTTGATCAAACCCTCTTCAATTGGAATCCTTTAAATAGAACTTTTCAAGGCTTAAATCATTATATTTTCTAAAAATATGTGATTTCAGCAAAAATCAGGATCTCCTATAAATTGTAATCCAATATTGTGGGATCACCCTATATTGCACCTTTGTCACATCGGCTATTTACTGATGACACACTTTTATATGGATTATCAACACTCCAATAAAAGGAAGTAATACAGAGAACCTTGGAGGAATGCACTATATTTTTTGGGCCAACTGATCAATAAGGATAAACCGTGCATATATTTCTTCAACACTCATAAAACAACTCAATGTGGGCTAGCAAGTATGGTTGGGTTTACAGTTGCAGAACTTCCAAGAACATATCTTGGTATCCCTTTGTATGAAGGAATCATGCAAGAACATCTCATTGGTCTGAAATCTTATCAAAATACAACACAAAAGTAGAGGCTTGGCATGGCAAATGGCTAACTTTAGTAGGGAGGATAACGATGATCAGATTTGTCATTTTTGTGGTTCGTATTTATATGATGTCCTATGTTGACTAACAACCAAAGTTGAAAAGTAAATTAACAAGGTACATCGATGATTTATGTGGGAGGGATTGAACAATGTGAGTATGACCCCTTAATCGCCTGGGGCACAATGAAGAAAAGTAAACAAAATGGAGGTGTTGCAATCAGGGATGCCCACAAACAAAATTTGGCATTGAGCACCAAAATAACATGGAAAATGATTAGAAAACTGAATTCACTTTAGTATCAAATATTAAAGAAGAAATACTTGGGTTGTAATGATGTACACCGTGTTGTGACTATGGCAATTTGTGAGTTTCAAAATATAAAGGTAGGTAAGAAGAAGAAGTGGAATTTCACAAATTGGAACAACAACACCCTTTCCACTTGAAATATTATGAAAATCCCAAATCAATATCTCAACATTCGAAACAAAGATGTTGAACAAAGGATGGCCAAGTCGCAACTCCCACCAAGTGGATGTTTAAAGCTAAATTCTGATGGTGTCTCACATGGGAATTTGAGTGTATCTAGTGTTGGTTTTATCATACATAATGAGTTGGGATAACTATATTGGGTTGGTGTGATCATATTGGAAAATGGAACTAATAACAATGTTGAATTTGAAGCACTAACAGAAGGACTCAAAGTATGCATGAAGAAAAACCTTAGACGACTAGACATTGAAGAGGATTCTTCAATAGTGGTAAAGACAGTTATGAAAAAAAAGAAAAAAACCAATTCGATATTAGCAAATAAACTAGTAGAGATGATAAGATTCCTAGAGGAAATTGGAAAATATACAATCAAACATGTATTTAGAGAGGTAAACAAAGTCACATACTACTTATCAAACTTGGCAATTGATCATGTAGAAGCTAGAAAAGTATTGAGCAGGATGGAATAATGGGACAAACTTGTAGAAATCATAAGAGAATATGTGTGATGGTTTTCGGGGCAATGACACGAGGGAACAAATTACTCTAGGTCATTTGGGTCTAGAAATTTGTAGGAAGGACAAGACAATCTTGAAGTGGACCATTGGTGATTGTTTGTCAGATAAGATTTTGCTACATAACCAAAACATAAAAATAAAATTAATCTTAGACCTGGTTTTCTCGAACCAAAATACAAAAAGGTGGCATCTATGTGGATACCGATGACATGTAAGGACATATGGTGAACTGACAAGAAGGACGAATAGTGTGGTGTTTCTTGCTATTTCGGTGAGCATAAAAATAAATGAAATCCTATGTATTTGCAATATGAACTACATGATCACTCAAGCAAGAAAGGGAAATATAGTATGAAATTTTTATCCAAAAAATAATGGTCCAATTCCAAATTGGGTGACTGACATCATGAGATCTTCCCAAATCTACAGGTGCTTATCAAAATCTAGACAAGATTGTCTAGGGGGATAGATAACTTTTGGTAGCTGACTATTAAGAAAAAGGGATCTCAAACTCTACAAAATGCAAAATGTAGGCTCAAACTGCATGGCAAGCATGATGGATGATATGCTAAAGATCTCGAATGTCCTCTATGATTGTAATCAAGATGATGTTAAAAATCAACTGAACAAAATTCTCAAGATAATATTTCAGGTGGATGTGGAGGCAATCACTGCTATTATTGGTGCAAATTATATGTAGAGAGCTCACATCCATAATGATGAACTACTGGACTAGTTTCTTTACAATGTGGTCAAAAATTTGGGAAACTTTGAATGGACTAGAAATTCAAAATAGTGTACATTTGTGAACGAAAAAAAATAGGAAGAATCCATTGGAACTTTGGCCACACTAAGCAAGGACTCCAAAAAAGGTCTTGTGGGAGATTCGATCTACATAGAAACTAAAAGGAAGAATGAGAAGATGAAACAAGTGATAACACTCATGAAGGAAGAACTTGGTAGGAACAACATGGCCACATATGCTTTCTATTTATCACACCACAATACTTTGTTTACTATTTCTCAATTAAAAAGAGTCCAAACTATAATTAAGGGGTTGAGAACCCTCTTCTTTAGTCTTGCCTAATATCAGGCAATATTTTGTAACCTTTTTCTTTCAGTTTCATAGAAAGGGAGTTGTCCCCATGACAAAAAATTTCCAATATATATAATTTGTATATCATATAAAAGTATAAATTTTATATATAAAAAATACAACTAAATATTAAACATATATATATCTAATATAAATAAAAGATAATCATTAATTAAAAATATATATAAGATATAACAATAAATTAAATTTACCAATAAATATACATAAATATTAAATATATAATAATATACTATAAATAAATATATATATATATTTTAAAACACTCATAAATATTTAATAACTATCAAAATGTGTCAAATGCAAGAAAGCATTAAGTAGTGATTTGAATTTATTTCAAATTTATATACTTCCTTTTTTTTAATCAACCAATTTATGCCCAATAAATGGAGAAAAGGGGCTTGCCATGCTTTTCAACTAATCAAAACCAAGTTGAATCAAGATTTAAATATTATATTTATTTAAAAATATTTAAAAAATAGAACTAAATAGAGAATTTATCTAAGCATTAGAAGATCTTTCGTAATTCTTTTGTGTTAGAATTTTGAAAAACACGAGCCACATGATCAAACAATGAACAAAGACACCTTCCGCACAAGAGATCTCCAAAAAATATGTGTAATATTCCTCAACAAGAAAAAGCTATATAAGAACCTCAAGAAACTTCAAGGAAAAAAAAAATCCTCAAACCTTGAGAGTTCGAGAGCACATAACAGAAAATATCAAAGTAATAATACAATGAGGGTTGAGTGCTATACAGGAGCAACCCTAAATGGTAAAGGGATTACATTAGGACAAGTGTCAACATCACATGCAATGAGACAAAATGATCTAATAATAGCTCACTTCAGTTCACATAGAAAATCACTTAGTTAACTTAATAAAGAACTCTTAAGTTTAGCTTAAGTTCATGTGAATATATTAGAATAATAATCAATTAAAGATTAATTAATTATTAGCTAATGCATGATTTCTCTAACTCCCCCCCTTAAGATGAACTTAGGGAGTAGCTAAAAACCCCAAAAAGAAAGAATGCATGATGGGTCCTGGCAAACAAGGTTTGGTTAGGTACCCGTGTACAAACAAAAGATCTCTCACAACTAGAAAAAAAAAGAGAAAACCACATGAGAAAACTCCTCTCCAAAAGAGAGAAAGGTGAGTGAAGGACTAAAAAGCCTCCAAATCAAGGTTTGAAGGACCAAGGAGCCTCCAATTGAAATAATGTCCCAAAAAAGAGGAACATACATAGAACATCACTGAAGCACGAAGAAGCCATAGACTATTGTCAAATGATGACTGCTATAGTGCTGAAATGAAGAACCTCCTATGAAACAAATGATTATCAAGATCAAGATAACAAGAATCTACATGAGTTCCCTCAACGACACTACTCAAATCAGATGACAAACAAAGAAAAAACATTTGAAACTCAAAGATACAAATGACACATGAATCTATATGAGTGACCAGAAAATGGTCAGGCTACTCAACATGTAAGATGCAAGTTGAAAATGCAGGTACTAGTAGTCTCTAATCAAATGAAAAAGGAATGTCACCTCCAAAAATAGGAATGTAAGAATGTCCATGTGGTAAATGATCCATCTCATTGAAATGCATGTAACCAATCACTAATGTACATTGCATCTGAAAGTACATAGGAACAAGAACTAAATACATAGATCACTCCAAACCATGAAACCAAGGAAGCATAAGCACCAACAGTAGAACCCCCCCCCCCATAATGTTGAAAAGGGAGAGCCAGGACAGGTACACTAAAACTATACAAAATAAAGAAGTGCATATAGGAAAAATAACCTACAAATAAAAGGGTGTACAAACTAAGACAAAGATGCATGAGGCAAGAATCACTAGGATTCATTGTTGTTGTAGAAGGGACACTCACTTGAAAAAAGTGTGCTGGAAAACCAAAGGAAAACATCAACCCCCCCATGGTACTTTATATTATAGCGTGATTACAAAAAGGTACAATAAGATGTACAAAATCCCCAAAAACTCCTCAAAGCTTTGAGAGTTTGAGAGTACAAAAGAGAAAAGCTTGTTGGAGTCATGGAGCCTTGCAACATGAGCATGAAGTGTATATGGATTGTGTGGCTGTTCTTTTGTTTTCACTGATGTCAACATGGTGACAACTGTATGGGAAGTTTACTTAGTTTACTAGAAGTTGTTCTCTATTGGAAGTATTCTTTTCTGATGAACCAGTGCATTGGTTTTTTAGTATAAAATTCACCACAAGAAAAGATATGACTCTAATCTCTTAACTATGTTATTATGTCTCATTCAAACAGCTATATCTAGGATCTTGAAAATTTTTGTGTTTCAAGTAGAAAGTTATCATTGATAGAGTCTAACTCTATACTCTATAGGTGTTTCATTTCTCTGCATATCTGTGTGGGAGACTTTACATTTTCTTAAGGAGAACATTCTAATGTTGTGTTTCTAATGGTAGTCTCTATGATGGTAATGTAATAAGAAACTGATGTGACTTCAAATCTAGAAGGTGTTTTCTTTGAGGATTGTATGCTGGTTTGGAGTTTTGGTGGTTAAGTCCTAGTCTTGGTCGACCTAACGTATGACATACATGAAGAAGACTAGATATACTTTGTGGATGTTTTCTATAGATCTACGTCGACTTGATATGATGTGTGCTACATAGATAAAAATGTTTTAAATCATATATGGTGTCGACAAGAGTGTTGTTTATTTTTTTGATTTCATCTAATTAGGCCGACCTAATTGATGAATGAGATATACTTGTATATATATAAGATTCTTTGAAGTGGAAAATTATGGTGGTATGTGGTGTGTGGAGAAGAAGTGTAAAGGTGTGAATATGGAAGGAGAAGTAAGAGAAGTTTGGTAAAGTGAGAAGAGGATCAAGGGATGTGTGAAGATGTGAGCCTAAATGCTTTATCAGTTGATGATCAAAAAAAAATTGTTGAGCGACTGTTGTGAGAGGTAGTACCTCTTATTCAAAGCTTCATTGGAACTAAACCCTACACACAAAAGGTGTATTCTATCAATTCATACTTTTGGTAGTGAGCCATAACTTTTGTATCTTGGTAGTTAGCCATCTTTTGTATTCAGGCTATGAGCCTTTCAATGATAATGAGTCCTGACAGTGAGCCCTGTAATATCTTGTATCTGGATAATATATTGTGAGTTAATCCTCACCATGGTTTTTCCCATTTTGGTTCCACATAAAAATCTTGGTGTTCATGTGTGATGATGCATTGTCCTATTTCCATGTTCTCTCATGTTGATTTAGTCAGATATGTGATTATGTTTAGATGGATTTTATTTGAATGGTTTTATGGAATAATAATTCACCCCCCTCTTAGTATTCAGGATATTCAACAATTGGTATCAAAGCTTGGTTCCTCTGAAGGAGCTTGAAAGGTTGAGGAAGGTCCCAAAATTTGAATATAAGAAAATTTTTCCTTCGGAAGTGGTCTTTGTTGGTTATTCAAAAGAAATTGAAGATCTGAAAAATAAGCTGAAGGAATCGAATGATTATATCAAGGATCTAAGAAGAAGATATGAAGATGCTTATGGTCAATTGAGAGGAGAACATGATGAGATCACCAGATTGCTACAACAATTAGAAGAAATGAAAAGAATTGAAGTCTGTTAGCAAGTTGAATTTCAAAGGAAGACAGATGAATGTGTCAAGCTTGAGCAAGAAATATAAATCTTGAGATCAAATCTGGAAAAGGAAAAAAATATTTGAGGATAAATTCAAGGAAAGCTCTACAATGCTTGATGAGTTGATTATTTCTTAGAGAACAACAATGGATAAAAGTGGTTTAGGGTTTGAAGAAGGTCAAAGTTAAAAAACGAAGCAATCTCCTGACAATAAAACTCAGTGCAAAGATGGAAAAGATCAAGAACTTAAGAAGCAATAATGGAAGAACTCCCATCAAACAACCTAATGCTCAAAATTTTCTTTCAATGGTGTCTTTCGTTCCTACAATAAATTTGGCCATAAGGAAAAGGACTACAAAAATAGAATGAATGATCATTCTCTGGAAAATGTTTTAAGTGCAAGAAGTTTGGATAAAAGGCTAATCAGTGTGAATATAGATTGAATAAAAGAAAGTATGGAAGGAAGAATGTTGTTTGTTGTGATTGTAGCAATCGGGATTGTTTTGATAATAATTGTAGAAGGAGAAAAGATAACTATTCGACAAAGAAGCATGAACAAATCATTGATCCAGAAGAAGTAAGAAAAGAGATGAAAATAATCTATCTAGAAAGGAAGGAGAATTCAATCAAGCTGAATCAAAATCATAAGCTTTATTTGTGCCATCTTCTGGTGTAGAAACACCCGTCAAATTTTGAGTAAGGCAATGACTAAGGGGGAGCAATCATCAGAAAATCTAATAAACCCCCTCATTGACACTTATGTCACATCATGATAGAAGTAGATTTAATGTGGTAATGAATTCATGGAATTTTTTAGTTGCATGTGTGAAGAATGAAGTTTGTAGAATTTGAAAGGATGGAAGTGCACACAAATTTTGAGTTGATCTACTTGCAATTTGAAGCATTTATTGCAAAAGCATTTGGAATGAAAGAAATAAATTCAGATGTATCAAGGAAATCGTATTCAAAAGGCATATGTATTTTTGGAGAAGCGTGCAAAGGAAGTTTGGAGAAACCAGAGCAATTCAGAGTTTCAGGGTTTGAAAGGAAAATAGATTGAAGTAGATTCAAAGCATGCTCTAGAAGCTAGACATCTATGCTATTCTTTGTTGGCAATTATAGAGGTATTCTGCTTGCACAATCTTTCACTTTTTTTTGCAATGGAAAATTCGAAGGTTGTGAATATTTCAGATAGATTGCAAGTCAATTTGAGGAAACATTTGAAAAATTTGTCAGAAGAATCAGTTGGTGCATTCTCTTGCATTCCTCCTAGAGTGTTTCCCACTGAAGATATCTATGCATTTATCTATAGTAAGATAGAGAAAATGTCACCAATTTAGTTAAGTATCCTATGGAAGAATGAATTGGAAGAAAATTATGATGCTTACAAAATCTTAGTTGAGAAGAAGTTGGATGTATGGCAGAAATCCCCTCTATTTTAATTTGATAGGAAGTATATTCAAATAGTTTTGAGTAGGATTCGTGATGAATCATTGTGGATTGATGAAGCACATTTGATTACCAAAGAAGCAATAAGAGATGTAACTGGTTTGTGTTCCTCTGGACTAGTTCCCAAACGAAAGTCTGTGAATGAACAAGAGATAATTGAGGTGACTCCAGTGCGACCATCAAAGGAAAATAACTTCTTTTGAGAACAATTGAAGATCTGGTCATTAGGTATGCTGCAATGGTTATTGGTCATAAAGTTTTCCTACCTAGCAATGACCTCATAGTTTCCACTGTTGGTGTTCACACTGTTATTGATATGGTCAAAAGAGGTATGAATTATGACCTATATGAGCTACTTCGAATACATCTTTTGAATAAATTGAAGGAAATCAAGAAGAGCAAGAGAAATACATTCTAGTACGGAAATTTGATTGTCTACTTACTCTTTTACTTCTTGAAAGGGTTACCAATAATAGGAAGGATAGAATGGAAAAATGAAGAACCTATTGTCCATCAGATCAAGAATTTCATGATAAATCTTATTGGTTTAGATGCTCAAGAGACTGCTCTTACTACATTCTTTGGAACATTTCAAATGAGGATGAACAAAAGATCAAGGATTCCAAAAAGTGTGACTGAGAAGTACTCCAAAAATATTAATTTCCTAGTTTCTACAGATTTCTATTATATGAAAGCAATTGAATCTAGATTGGTGTGGATATATGAGTTAGATTATGAAGTGAATGAGGTTGAGATCGATCATTATGAAAAAATACTTTTGGAGAGCCCCAAGAATCCCAATGAAGAAGAAGCCTTCGAGAGTGCAACCAAAATAGGTAAGAAGAGCAAATGTGTTGTCAAACAAGAAGTTGTAGAAGGAAGTGAATCAGAGAGAGCTCAACATGAGCATGAAAACATAAACATTCAAGGAGCTTTAAAAGAATTGCAGAAGATAATCCCTGATGCTAACTTTGATTCATCTATATCAATTGTGGAAAATCTTAGAAACATGATTAATTCTTTGAAAGTATATATCTTCGGACAAGAAGTGCATGCTAGAATTAGGTTTGTAGGAGAAAATATAGAAGATATCAAGAAGAAATGTGCAAATGCACATTGCAGAGTGGTAAAGGAATTGGAGAGCATACAGGTTTGTGAGGAAGAGGCTCAGGAACTACTTTCTTTTTGCCTGAATTGGTATGGCAATACAATGAATGTAAGAGATGAGATAAGGAAGAGTGAAACTCAGATGAGTACTTAAGAAGATATGTACAAATTGGCAGATGATAGAACTAATCATATATGGTCCTACATTGTGCAACTTCAGGAAAATTTATCTTCCCTTCAGGATCAAAGAATAAAAGTGATCAGGAAGTTTGTGACACTCAGAGATATGGTAAAACTCAGGCACACTCATGTATCTAATTCTCTTGACAATATTGGTAATCTATTAGAGATTAATCTTATTCCCAATACTTTGGCAGATGCTATAGAGTCTTTGACTAAGCTTGAACTATTACACAAGACTCTTGCAAGTGAAAAAGTTGCATGGGAAGAAGGCAAAGCTTCATGGAAGGATACCCTGAAGAATCTCAAAGGTTCCTCCTCTTCAGGTTAATACAATTCTCTTTGTGTTCATATCTTTTTGGTTAACTCTTGATGCATACACATATATACTGGACCCTATCCTTTTCCATTGATGTCAAAGGGGGAGAGATAGAGATAGATAGAGGAAATAAATTTTTGAAGAACAATTTTGAAAGAGGGAGTATTCAGTTGCCTTATACCAGAAAATGTTTTCGACATGCATGTTGCCATCAATGCCAAAGGGGGAGATTTTTGGAATCATGAAGCCTTGAAACATGAGCATGAAGTGAATATGGATTGTGTGGTTGTTCCTATTTTATCATTTATGTTAACATGGTGACAACTGTACGAGAATCTTACTTAGTTTACTGGAAGTTGTTCTCTGGAAGCGTTCTTTTCTGATGAACAGATGCATTGGTTTTTGAGTCCAAAATTCACCACAAGAAAAGATATGACTCTAATCTTTTAACCATATTATTATGTCTCATTCAAACAACTATATCCAGGATCTTGAGAAGTTTTGTGTTGTGAGCAGAAAGTTATCATTGACAGAGTCTAACTCTGTACTCTACAGGTGTTTCTTTGCTCTGCATATCTGTGTGGGAGACTCTGCATTTTCTTAAGGAGAACATTCTAATGCTGCAATTCTAATGGTAGTCTTTATGATGGTAATGTGATAAGAAACTGATGTGAAATTAGATTTGGAAGGTGTTTTCTTTGAGGATTGTATGTTGGTTTGGAGTTTTTGTGGTTAAGTCCTAGTCTTGGCCGACCTAACATATGACATACATTAAGAAGACTAGATATACTTTGCAGATGTTTTCTATAGATATATGCTAACTTGATATGATGCACTACATGAATAAAAAAAAATTAAATCATATATGGTGTCAATAATCTAGTGTTTTTTATTGTTTTGCTTTCATCTAGAATTAGGTCAACCTAATTGATGAATAAGATATACTTGTATATATATAAGATTCTTTGAAGTGGAAAAGTATGGTGGTGTGTGGTGTGTGGAGAAGTGTAAGGGTGTGAATATGGAAGGAGAAGGAAGAGAAGTGTGGTGAAGTGTGAAGGGGATCAAGGGATGTGTTAAGATGCAAGCCTAAATGCTTTATCAATTGAGGATCAAAAGAAAATTGTTGAGTGACTGTTGTGAGAGGAAGTTCCTCTTATTCAAAGCTTCATTAGAACTAAACTCTACACATAGAAGGTGTATTCTATTAGCTAATATTGTTGGCAATGAGCCATAAATTCTATCTTGGAAGTTAGCCATATTTTCTATTTAGGCTATGAGCCTTTCAAGGATAGTGAGTCCTGGCAATTAGCATTGTAATATCTTGTATCCAAATACAATATATTGTGAGTTAATCCTCACCATGGTTTTTCCCATTTTTGGTTTTCCACGTAAAAATCCTAGTGTTCATGTGTGATGATGCATTGTCTTGTTTCCAAGTTCTCTCATGTTGATTCAGTCAGTTATGTGATTATGTTTAGATGGATTTTATTTGAATGGTTTTATGGAATACTTATTCACCCCCCCTCCTCTCAGTATTCTGGATATTCAACAAATCTTAGAGTGATAATACAATAAGGGTTGAGTGCTATATATGAGCAACCCTAAATGGTAAAGGGATTCGATCAAGACAAGTTTCAACATCACATGCGATGAGACAAAATGATCTAATAATAGCCCACTTTAATTAACATAGAAAAGTACTTAGTCAACTTAATAAAGAACTCTAAGTTTAGCTAAAGTGCAAGAGAATAAATTAGACTAATAATCAATTAAAATTGTGAAAAAAACAAGCGACAAGATCAAACAACGAATAAAGATACCTTCCACGCAAAAGATTTGCAAACAATATGTGCAATATTCCTAACAAGAAAAAGCTACAGAAGAAGCTCAAGAAACTTCAAGGAAAACAAAAGTCCTCAAATCTTGAGAGTTCGAGAGTACAAAAGAGAAAAGATTAGAGTGATAATACAATGAGGGTTGAGTGTTATATAGGAGCAACCCTAAATGGTAAAGGGATTAGATCAAGACAAGTGTCAACATCACATGCAATGAGATAGAATGATTTGATAATAGCTCAATTTAGTTAACATAGAAAAGCACTTAGATAACTTAATAAAGAACTCCTAAGTTTAGCTTAAGTGCATGAGAATAAATTAGACTAATAATCAATTAAAGATTAATTAATTATTAGCTTTTCATGATTACTCTAACATTTTGTTTCCAAAAAACTAATACAAGCTAATTGGCTTTGATGAAAACTACAAACAGTTCAAAGACAAACTCTTTGAGCCCTTGAAGCTTTGTCAAACCAAAATTAGACATTAGTCATGATGTAGCCTCTTAGACCAAGTGATTATCATTTACTCATAAAAATTGCATGAGTTGCAGCCTCCGTAATGGGATAAAACTTAATGAGCATGGCTAGAAACCCGATAATATATGTACAATGCTACATTATAGATAGAGGCTTGAAGTTAAAATCCATGAGATCATAGTTAATACAAAGATCAAACATCTACTGGTTTTTTATTTGTGAGTGTTGGTACAACAACCATGTCAAGGGCTAGTAGCTCAAAGATAACAACATCCATTTTGCATACAATAGGTCCTAAATTTTAGTCTTAGTTGATCCATGGAAAATTCAACTTAACATCTAGATACGGAATTTGAAGCATTGGGTCTTTTTAATTGATTCTCAAAATTGATGTCGAAGTAAGTACAAGAAGTTGGGCCCACGAAGAGGGGAAGTTTCAACCAAAAAAATGTGGAAAGTGGTACCTATTACTTGTTTAGGAACAAGATCCCGAGCCTTAGATCAAGATCACGTCCCTAAATGGGTGCCCATTTTAAAGTGAGTACCTGTTCTATTTTTAGAATGGGTACCCATTTAAAAATAAATAAAATCCTAACCCACTTTTTGATTTGGTCTTAGGCTCGGGAAAGGTTTGGTAGCTCAACCGTTAGCCTTTGACTTGCAACTAAAAAACTAAGGAAATGTCAAGAGAAATATCTGACTTTGGCACTATAGCAGTTGATGGGGGTTTTTAGAATTGGTTCATGGAATTAAAACCCATTATAGATCATGATGTATAGTTTCTAAATATGTATATTTTTTTTATGATTGGATTATGTTTTCTATTTTTTAATTAATTTCTAAGAAAACTAATCCATAAACATGAAATGTCGGGCTTTTTTAGTTTTTTAATAACTTTTAATCTATATTTTTTTTATAAAAAAATTATATGACATCAATCTACAAAAAATTCTCTACACAATGAAAAAAATGAAAAAAATGATTAGTTTAGGTCAAATTATGGTGTTGATACACATTGGTTTTCAAAAACAACAATTAGGGCCAATAAAAAATAAAATATTCAAAAAAATAATAATAATATATCCTCATCAATCTTTAACTTGTTACACATCTTTCCCCAAAAGGAATTAGAAAAATACATTTTTTTAGTCAAATTATGGTGTTTGTACACGTGCATGGTATGGTCCTAAAAAGTTTTTCAAAAAGTGGTTTTTATACATGTCTATTAAAAATTAGTTTTATCATATGGTATTAGAATAAATTACGTATTTGGAAACTAGACTCAAAATAATAAATTTCATTTTAATTAACATTTTTAAGATTCAGTGTGTAAGTGCTTCAAATTTTCAATCGAAGTGTGACAAATTCTTAAAATTAGAAAAACAATTCCACTTTTTTAACATTTTGTGGACCCAACTTATTGTACATGCCTTGCCTAGACAATGAAACACTTGCTTGATATTATTCTCATCCTCATTAATAGTGAGAAAATAATTATCAAAAAAATGACCATTGACCATTTGACAGATGAGAATTGGGAAGAGAAATCCCCTTGACTAGGGAATGTGAAACTACATGGGCTAAAAGACATCCAAAACATTTAGTGGAAAACACATACAAAGATAGAGCAAGAGGATAGCCTTAATGAATAGACCATAAATTACATAAAGGTTAAGATTTTTTACCATTAAAAGTAATGCAAGTTGAGGCATTTGTGAACAACATTTACATTGACTAAATGAGTTGAGGCCCAAATCAAAGAGTTTGAAGCATATAAAAAATAAATGACCATTCAATATAGTTGCAGGGTTTGGAAAAATTAAAAGGTTGTTGTGAATGCCAAGCCCAATCCATACTCTCCCAAACAAAAATAATAGTATCTAAAATAAATCTAGATTCAATGAAGCTAATTTTCTCAGTATAGATCAATTATGAAAGGATGGGCCAAAGCTTAAGATCTAACGATTTGGTAATAATTTTATAAGACACATTCAAAAGGGTAATATTCCTCCAATTGTAAATATCTTTCAAATCTCTAGCTTTAGGTATGAGTTTAATGTTTCCATTGCTAGTTATATTTCGTAGAGATTTAGAATGAAAGGCCTAAAGATAAACCTTATGAAGGTCATCGACCATAGTGTCCCAAAAATATTTATATAGTTCATAAGGTAAACTATCAAGACCAAGGGCATTATAATTGGATATACAAAAAATAGCCTTTTGAAGATCATCTTTGGTGAGGAGTCATTCACAAACAATATGCTAGGAATTGGAAAATCTGGAAGGGAACAACCATAAGACATTATTGCAAAGAAATATACTAGGCCATAATGTACTCCTAAGTAGAAAAAAATTCTCATGGTGTTGGAAAAATTCCCAAAGAATGTTAAGAAGCTCTTTGAGCACTTATTGTCCCTCCTTAATTTGATGTATGGCTTGAGAGAATTGATGAGCATGTAAGGCTTGGAAAAATTCTTTAGAGACTTTGTCTCCTATCTTGAGCTAGTGAAGCCTATATTTGATTTGAGCTCCCCTTGCAGTGTGTGCATCTGTGAACTATTTTTGGTGGCTAAGATGAGCCACTTGAAGTTGAGTGGTAGAATTAAATGATTGAGCTTTTAATGTAGCAATGGATTGGAAAAGTTCCAAGGTGTTGTGATCATAGGAATGATAATGAAAACACACCAATTGACACCCATAAATGTGAGATAAATGGGTAGTATGGGTTATAGTATCATTCCACCAAGTTATCCAACTAGCCCCATACATGGGATGTGGTTCTAAATTCTAGACATGTTGAATATGCATTGACATTGCTTTGTGATTGAGCATCAACATGTTGATAAAAAAATGTGTCCTTATAGCTCTAGGCTTGGAAACTTACCACTCACTATGAAATTATATTGGAAAGTGATCAGAGAGGTCAAAAAAAGGCTCCACCAACAAGAAAAATAACTAAAAAAGAAAGAAAGATTGAGCTAACATCATGGCATGATTTGGGAATTTAAGCACTATGTTATCCCCAACTCTTAAATTACCCCAATTGTACCATGTATGATCCTAATGATTCCAAATATTAGGATAAAAAAACCAATTGATTGTCCATAACATATCATGCATCTCTTTTGTGAGTTGTTCAAGACATAGGAAACAACCCATAAACCAAGTTTCAGTTGGAAATGAATTAGCAATCCACATCCAAAGGGTAGATATTTCCATAGTGTCATTTGAAGTATAAACATTAATAATCCTAAATGATTGATTATTAATATTGAAAAGGGCCTATAATACATAATTGATGGGGACACATCATTGGGAAACCAGGTATTGATGCCATGTAGGAGAGAAAGGTGACAACACCATCTTGATATGCTTCATGGTTGCTATAGAAAAATTGACCAGAAGGCTAAATAACCCAATAAGCTATAGAAAACAAGAAACCATAAACCTTAACCTCTTATAAACAAAGAATGTCTAAATATAGAAATTGGAGTTGAGAATCACAAAAAAAAATTCCTTGGGAGGTCTATTAGACCTTGAACATTCTAGGACATACAATTCATAAATGAGTGTCAAGTGTCATCTCCTTGTTATCCCATTCACCAAGAATGGGATAACTATTATGAATAATGGCCTCATAGAATCATAAATTCCTATCTAGAAGTTAACTTGGCCTAGTTATCATTTCTTTGGAATAAATTATCCTTCTTCTAAACACCTTGGTGGGATATGGGAGCTCTGCTATGCAATTGGAGGAGGGGAAGTATGTTAGGTAGAAGGGTCTGACGACTAATATAATAGAGAATTTACTAGTGTAGATAAAACATATTTTACCTCACTAGAGGTCTCCCTATGGTGTGAATGATTTTCTAGTTTAGGAGGTTTTGAAACCATCTTAGCACCCTAACCCCTAGTAGGGGAAGGTTTAGGTTTAGAATTGCTTTTTTCCAAAGATCTTGTCTTTGTGATTGATAATTGTAGACCAACCTTTATCCTTTTTGTAGGTGAAATAAACCTAGAAGCAATCAATGTGGAAAAATTTAGATGAAGAGAAACCAAATGAAAGTCTCAAATCTTGTGTTTAGAGGATTGACACTGATAATAAGTATCTAGTAAATTAAAGTAAATAGTACTATTGTCAATCAAATTGCACCCGGATGCTTGAATAGTTAAATTCAACAATCTGTTGAAACATGGAATGATTCTCAGGCCTGTGGGTTGCCTAATTTTGAGAATCAATCTCCAGAGAGGGTTGGTTCCCTGATGAAGACCTTTTAAGAACTAACTAACTTGGCTGGGAAAGAGATAAAAAGCTTGCTTGAATTGAAATCCTAAAGCTACGAGAGGTGATTGCACCAAAATTTTGTGATTCTATTCATTATCCTAAATCTATGAACTGCTGCAATGAAGTTCTATATTTCACAATTTAACTAAGATCATGAAATTCACCAATATTCCACATGAAGGTTTGAAATTTCAATGTTTGTAAGAGGAAAACCAGATTTTCACAGATATAAATGACTGAAATTTCTATTAAACACAGCATGCAACTTGAATTATAACATGAAATCTTCTTGCCTTTTAAAGCATTAATGAGACAAAACAAAGGATTTGAGATTAAATCACAGTGCTTAAATCAAATCATCTATATGACAATAAAACTCAAGAAATATTGAGAAGGAAAAACTATACTGAAAGCTCTATTACAATTCTTGAATGAAAAAGTGTTGAGTTACAATGCCTCACTATTGTATGTGCAAGTAGGAAAAAAGAACTAGAATTGAAAAAGATAAAAAAATTTCAATATATACAATACGAATGCACTTCAAAGTGCATGAATAAGCAACTGAAAGTGATCTGAAAGTGAAAAATGACAATTCCAAAGTGAAATCCCAGCATAAGTAAAAATCCCTGAAAATGTGGTTCAAACTAATGCAAAAATGAGTGAACTCAATCTCGAACTGGCAGTCATAAAGCATGTAACTGATCTGCAACTCGAACTGAACTGGAATCCCTGAAAAGGTGGGCTAAAGCATGCAAAACTGCCTCATTTTTACCAATTCTCCCATGCACATTTTTAAAGTCCATCTTTCTCACGATAACTCTCCAGTTGATAATCTGATGTAGAACTGAAGTAAAATATGATTTAGCTTTACATAATATTCTTATTTGCATTTTAAGATGATGAGTTAATTAAATGACTTATAATGCATCATTTAATTAATCCATTTACATTATTTAATGCAAATAAAAATAAAAAGAATAAAGCTAAATTAGAAAATATATTTCTTTGCTTCATAACCTTCAAGCTCCATATATCATATTTAGTGTGTATTTTTGCATTTTTCACTAAATAACCACCATTCGACCACACTTGGCATAAATTTGTCAATAATTTAAAAGTTCTGCCATAACACTTTAGCACTAATCTTCATTTCTTGATAAGGTCGACCACTTGCTAGGCTCATTGACTTAAAAGTCATGGCCACAGGGAGAATAAGGAACATAATGATTATTGAAAATCATTCACAAAAATACCAAAAATGAATTTAGGGCGAATGGACAAAAACAAGCATTCAACCCTTAATCATTACCATTCGACCACACTTTGAGAAGCTTCATGAAGAATTCGTCGACTGTCACCATGGAGTAGGGTTTCTGGCTTGATACACCATATTTCATGCTCATTTTGATGATTCTTGAAGGATTTATGAGTGTAACAGGTAAGATTGAAGTTCATTTGTCTCAAATCTGAGTTCTTTTGAGTATTTGAATACTTTTCTTAAGGCCTTAATGGCACGGCTATGCACAATACTGAACATTCTTTCTGATATACTTTATTACTTCCTTTGTATCTCTATATTTGCTGATTCTGGCCGCCATGAGAGCTGGAGTTGAGCTCGAACTTGACTTTTTCATGCTAATACCGGGGTCTTTCCTGTTGAACAACTTTCTGAGGGAAATGACTGGAAATCACAAGGTAACTTGCTTTTAAAACAAAAACTTATGCTTTTATTTCCATTTTGAAGCCATAGAAATGGAAAATATTACGTTTTGAAGCCATTTTAATCATTTTGATTGTAGCTGATGGATATTCCAGACTTTTCCCTTCTATCTCTAAACATATACATTTATAACTTGAAGATATTTATCATAATTTGAATCTAGCCGCGGCTATCCTTATTCTAAATCTAGGTATTCTTGTTTCACAAACAGACTCGAAGGTTTATCTAGAATTTGAATGCTTCTTAAATCCTTCTAAAAACATTCATATGACTACTTAAGTATTTAGTTTCCGTGATTTGTAGCTTTTCCGTGAATAACAAAGGTCTTCCATATATATGTAAAACTGATTTGAGCAAGCCGTGGCTTCAAAACCATTATGGGTATCTTCAAATCTATTGTATTTTGCAAAAACAAAACCCTCAAATATTCATGATAAGAGAGAAACTACACTTTCCTGTTTGAAACCCCAGCTGGGTATATATGAAACTGCCTTTCCAGGCCGCAAGATTTAACAATCTTCATCTGGGTTTTATTTTGCATTCGATTTTGTCTATCTAGCACAATCAAAAATTCTCCATGCTTAGAAATTTTCATGATCATCAATAAAAACTCGAAACCCCAGATTAGCTTCTCCTCCTGTGGAATTTTGTATATGATATATGGTTCGGCCCTTGAGATACAGCTGACTTATTTCTGTTATTCACTTTCATAAGATTTTGTCCTTATTCCATCATTGGTGTCTTATTATCTGAACACTTACTTTTCCTGAACTGACATTATATTATATACTGTCTTGAGACAACAATATGGATTTCTGTATATTATCTTCTTACTTCTGGCTACTACAGAGAAGATTAAATTGTTCTCCCTATAAAAATCACTTCTTTGATAGCATTAAGCTTTATTTGGCACCTTCCATAGTCTTTTTGTTGTTTGCAATTGCTACATATGATTGATTCATGAGGCAGTAAATATGCGTATCCACTGTATGGATATTACTTGCTCCCCTCATATTTATAAAATCATATACTGCTGGATGCATCTCTTATTGATGAACTATTTCATTAAATGCAGCACACTTATTTCTTGAAAGTCTCTTATAGACCATGAACATGGTTGTCCTCAAGCTAAGAAGATAAATTAGTGTCATTTGACTTTGTTCCTTTAGTTGATTCTCATCAATATATTGGCATTGCTACTCATTCTCCATGACTGCACCATTATAAATCTATACTTGATGTTGCTACAAATTGCCTCTATTAAGTCTTCATGTTCAATGTCTTCATCTAAGGGAGTCTTTAGAAGTTGCTACTCATTCATGACACTTGTAATATGTATGCATGTTCTTTGAATGATAATGCCTCATTGTGCAAAGTAAAGTTCCACTACACTTCATATATATCTTCCATTATTGCTCTATACCTTTTGAGCATATCAATGACTAGTAATAGCTGGAACTATCATTTTCTATTTAAAATTAGCTATGAATATTATTAAATCTGAACTTTCTCTCAACCCTGTTAACAGTAGTTGGGCTTATCTTTCCAGACTCATGACTTAATAAACTGCATACAATGATATGATGAAAACATTACCTTTTAGCATGGTCCTTCTGATATCCTCATTTGGTACTTGAAACAAACATGCCTGTTTGATGAATCTGTATCCTCCATACCTCTTAAATTCTAACTAAGGAAAAATTTGTTGCTTTCATGTTGAATTAGACTTCTTGATGACAGTCTTAGATGATAATTGTTTCTTTCCTTGATTAAATAACTCTCATATATGATGCGAATGAGAAGTGTCCTTATGATATGTCGGGCTCTACCCTTGTGGGAGCCCATTTTACTCCACATATCTGATGAAATGATCTCGAACATGATGAACATGTTCCTGCACATTGAAACAAACATGTTAGAAAAATAAAAGAAGCTGAAAGCTTCCATTGAATTATGTTTTTCCTCTTGATTTTTTGTAATCATCTAATGGATGCCTGATCGATTGTATTCTATATTTCTGTTGGTAGCATAGGTATATGATAGGATTTGATTCGCATTGCTCTAACAACATTTCCCTCAACTTGTAGGTACGTTGGAGCTAGAACTGGAGTTGAATCTAGCATCACAACATTCCTCAACTTGTCAACGATTCGTCATTCCAGGCAATGACGAATCACTTTCTACCCTATGCTTACTCTATTTTCAGTTGTATATTTTTCTTTTTGTCATGCACCCTTTATTTGATTGTAAAAATCACAATAAGTTACTCCCACGGCTTGTGTGGGATTCAACATTTTTTCAAGATGAATAAAAAGCATTACTATGCAAGTTTTCCTCAATTTTCTATTTTAAATGCTTGCACAATAAAACTATGATTCAGACGTAAAATGATCTTCTATGATGATCAATGAATACTTCAAACAGATCAATGAAAATTCTATACCTATCAATAATGAATTGATTCAGCTCTACCTGTTTGAGCTTGAAGTGAAAAAATAGGTAACAAATTGGCGACCTCTGCGGAGTGTTTGCCTGCTAAACACAATAGACCAGCATATCCATTGGGCATGGAGTCCATGTTCTATTCTATTTTAACTCAGAAAACTGTAACTTAGTTTCAAAAACACGCAAACTTGAAAGAAACTACTGCAATTCTATTGAAGACAGAATCTGAAAAACCAGGTGCAACAACTGCACTTATTGAAAACATGACAAAACTAAAATGAAACATGCCAACAGGCACTTATTGAAAACATACTGAAACTAAAAACTATTCTACTATGTGCAGCTGAAAGCTTAAAGCTTAATAACATTGTTTCAAATGAATCCTGTTGATAGGGATTGGTAGTACTTCACCATTCAGCTTTGAAAGCTGAAATGCATTGTGTTCTTTCTTTTCTGTAATAACATACGGGCCATCCCACATGGCATCAAACTTCGTATGTTTACCAGGTCTACTTTTGAGCTCATCCCATTTGAAAACTAAATCACCCTCATTGAAGATCCTTGCTATTGCTTTCTTATCGAATGTCCTCTTCATTTGAGAATGATGAATCTGAAGCTTTATGTAGGCTTCCCTTCTAGTTTCTTCCAGCTCTGTTAATTGAGCAAGCCTAACTTGCATTCGTTGCTCCTCAAGTAACTCAAGTTCTTTTATGTAACTCAAAGTTGGAAATTCAATTGAAATAGGCAGTTTGGCCTCTTTTCCATAAACCAAAATATAAGGTGAAAAACCTGTTGATTGTTTTGGTGTAACTCTATCAGCCCACAGGGCTAACTTCAGCTTGTCATGCCATGACCTTTGATTATCTTCAATTGTCTTTTAAGAGGAAATTTGGCTTAGGACATTCCAACATGGAAAAGGTAAGCTAGGGAATTTAACCCAAATGAGAACCTAAAGATATTTTTCATTAGAGATAATAAAGTCTCGAGTCATAGGTTTGAACACCAATAATGAGAATTGAGAAAGACAAGGGTCACAACTAAGTATAACCTTAACATGATTGGATTCAACAAAATGAAAGAGGAAAAATATTTAGTAAGGTTTTGCATGACATTTGAGAAGATCTATTACACCCCACCCTGATTTCCAAAATTACTTTTTACTTTATGGTAATTTTTATGATGAAACTTGAGACTATGAAATCTGGAAAGTTAAATGCTATGATGAATTTATACAATGTGATGTTATTGCATTTATATAAATTACTGATGGATATCTGATGATATGATTATGATGAAATGTGATGTGATGTTTCTACATTTAAATGAATTATTGATGAAAATACAATGATATGATTATGATGCAATGATTTTCGGCTAACTACTCATGTGTTTCTTTAGTGGAAATGGAGGGATGATTTTCGCATGCCTCTAGAGGGAGAGGGGGAGTATCACCTGGGAGAAGGGTAAAGTTATGGGTTATTTAACAATGCCATATGATCTTAGCATTTGTCAAGTGCTTGAATTCATTAAACCTAAGTATGTCTAGGGTTGCCAATAGCATGTTTGAAGGTAAGTCAAACCTGAGGTTGTTGAGTCATGTTCTTTCTATTTTGCTTGGATCATGGTAATTCATGGTTTTAATAACTTTTCTTGCTTATATATATAGAATATATATGAATATATATGTTTGTGTGTGTGTACATGTGTAAAAGAAACACATATGTATACATACATATATATATATATATGTATATGCTCATATGGACACATATCTACATACATATGCAATGGTACACATCGACATATGTACATATATGTTCACATAAGAATATATACATATACACGTACATTTAATGAAATAAAATTTAACACATACATATGTATATCCATATATATATAAATCATTGTAATCTATATGTTTTTTTTTTTTTGATATTAATTCACATGCTAAGAAATGGTAAATGTTGATCACAATGGTTATGAATGGGTTCATTATAATATGGTGATTATGCCAACATAACGACGTGATATTTATCAAAGCCGACCTTACATGGTAACAATATTACCATTTAAACTTTAAATGCATTAAAAGTTATATTCTTTATGATTCTTTAAATTGGCTATTAAGCTATGGTGTTGGATTAAGCTCGACTCTTTATCTTGAGGAGCACAATTATAAATTAGAAGCTGAGTATATCCTTGCTTAATCACCAATATTAAGCTTAGAAATACTACATGGAGTATGTCACGTTGATGGCACGATTAGCTTGGTTTACAATTTAAATTAATAAGTAATAATCAGGTTAGTGCAAGATCATGGGGGTCCAAACTAGGCCCCTATGTGGCAATGAAAATTTAGAAAAGTAGAGTTAGGCAACTTGCGATAAAAATTTGAATAGGTTATTAACATAATTTGAAAAATATGTAAGAACATAATTTGTAACAAATTGAATGCAGTTTCTAAGCTACTAGTCCATTTATGGAAAGAAGTAAATCTATTTGATGAAAATTTGAAATTTCAATGCAATAGTACTAAATTTTCAAGAAAAAAAAAAAAGCAGGTGTATGTCTGACCAACCTAAGTACAAATTTTTATTTTTTTTTTAAACTTTCAATATAAGTAGAGGACACATGCTTGGATGTGCCACTTTTTTTTTGTATTTTTTTTTCAAGTAAATAATTAGTTATGAATTTTTTATTAGAATTTTTTTAAAATATTAAGACTTGTTTATCTAACCACCATAACTTGGTCAAAAATTTATGAAATTCAATTTTTTTATCCTATTGTATGGGAAGCATAGAATGTGGTGCATCTTTCGGATTTGAAAAATGTGAAATTATTTGAAAATTATAGATTTTTTTCAATCAGCCTATTAATCAGGACTTTAGTCATAATGCATATAGAAAATCAATAATAATTATGCATTAAATTCAAAATAAGACATATCTTATATTGCTAGAAAGATGACAATTTTCTCAATAAACCCTTTTCATTTCATCAAAATCAAATAAAAAAAAGTCGTTAGCCACAAGGGCGAACTCTGGAAAACTAAGGAAAATTTCTAAACACATTTTTGTAGTTGACTTTCTAGGTATGACACTCCCAATCCAAATCCCAAGGAAAACCCGAGGGAAATTCCAAGGCTGTAGATTTTGGCAGACAAAATGGATATTTGTTTTGAAGACCTAAAAACCCTCTTTAGTAAAATGGGCATAACTTTTGTGTTTCTTATCAAAATTTTGATTTTTTATAGGCGTTGGAAAGGTGATTGAGAGTTCTACACAATGGAATAAGTAGTGTTTCTATATTATACACAAAAAATAATTATAATAATTTGAACTTCATATTTCATTTTTGAAACATCAAATGTTCACTATTTGCATACAAAGTCCATTTTTCATAAACTTTTTGTAACACTCATCTCTCTCTGTCCCTTTCTCTACCTCTCTATATTTCACTATGTCTACCTTTAATTTCTAGACCTATCCCTCCACTTGTCTCTCCCTCCCTCCCTCCCTCCTATTGAGAAAATGTGTCTCAACCTTGCAATTACATAAAATATTGTTGATACAAAAGGTACTATTGATACGTTAGCGATGGTGGGCACGAGGGGATCATCCCCCTAGCTGGGGCTCTGGGGATAGCGTGCCATAGCGGGGGCTCAAGGGTCAATGACCCTGAAAGGAAATTTTTTATTTATATTTTATTATTGTAAATCTAGACCGTTCATCATTAGGTCTTAAATTTGACGACCGGTATTTTATTAGCTTGAATTTCCCTAGAAGGTAACCCTATTTTATGAGGGTGTTGTATTATGAATATGTATTGTGATGTATTTTGAGAGTTTAATAGCGGTCATGTTGCCTCTGGATCTTTGATTGGTGATACTCTTGTGAGAAGCTTGCTCTGAAAGTACATTGCAATCTTTGTGATTTCTATATAATATATTGGGTAGCTTTTGGAGTGTGGGGTTTTTCTCCCAAAAGAATTTTCCCCATGTAAATCATTGTGTTATGGTATGCATGATATTTATGTTTATTTCTATTTAATTTTTTGTAACTGTTAAAGATTTGTAAATTTTTTGCATTAAATTCTCCTCTCAAGATTAGTGTAGGAAGTTGTTTCCCTACCTGAGCTTCCTTACACCTCCCTCTCTTTTTACCTCTTTAGACCTCTCCCTATCAATATATTGAACTTTAGACTTAACTATCTACTTCCCCATCCATCCTGCCATCCTTCTCTCTTTGTCCCTCTTTAGACCTATCTTTCTCACTCTCTCTCCTTGAGCTCTAGACCTATCTCTCTACTTCTCTCTCCATCCTTCCTTCCCTCTCTCTTTGTCCCTCTTTAGATATCTCTCTTTCTCTCTAAACCTATCTCTCTACCTCTTTTTCCCTCCATCCTTCCCTCTCTACTTAAAACTCAATCTGAAATATCTTCCTATCCCTCTAGCTATCTCTTTATATCTCTCCCTCTCACTTCTCACTCTCTCTATACCTACCTCTCCCCCCTCCTTCCCTCCCTATCTCTCTCTATCTATATCTCTCTCCCAAGCTCTAGACCTCTCTCTTTGTCCCTCTTTATATGTCTTTGCATTTTAGTAAACCCAATAAATCCTATACAATCTAATCTTATTCTATGGTTTCTTATTCATATTAGGGTTTCTTAGATCTACACTTTTATGATATTTATATCTTAATTTTATATTTGAAACTCTTTGCATTCCCAATTCTTCATTAATTTTATATTGTTACATCCTTCTCTATTATATTGATTATGAAATCAATTTTACTTACCCTACCCATCCTTGGCAACCACATTAGGGTATCATTTTCATATTTGATACATCATTGATATTTCCTCTTTTTCAATATATAAGTGTACCTTTTAGATTTATTTTTCCTCTCTCCCTCTCCACCTCTCCCTATTTATATATTTATCTATTCTCCCTCCCCAATCTCTCTCCCTCTCTCTCTCCCTCTCCCTCTCCCTCTCCCTCTCCCTCTCCCTCTCCCTCTCCCTCTCCCTCTCCCTCTCTCTCTACCTATTTCTCTCTTGTTCTCTTCCCCTTTATCTTTCCCAAGTCATATATATCTCTAGATATCTCTCACTCTTTCTATCCCTCTCTCCTTCTCTCTTCATCTCTCCCTATCACAACTACAAAGAGTAGAGAGGAAGGTAAGAGAGGTAGAGGAGAGGAGAGAAGAGATATAGAGATATTTAAAGGGATAAAGAGGGGAAATGAGGGAGGGATGGAGTGGGGATAGGTAAAGATAGAGAAAAGAGAATTAGAGAGGAGGGAGGAAGGAGATTTAGAGATAGATATAGAGAGATATGGTGGGATGGATATAGCGAGAGGTAGATAGAGAGGAATATGGAGATGGGAGATAATGAGAAGTAGATACAAAGAGAGAGGTAAGGTGGGGAGGGATATATGGAGAGATAGGTAGAGAGAGGGAGGGTGAGGGATATATAGAGAAGTATAGAGGGAAGGGGAGAGAGAGGTAATATGGGAGGATAGAAGAGTAGGTAGAGAAGGAGAGGGTGAGGGAAGATAGAGAAGAAGAGAGAGGAAGGGAGATTGAGTTATTGAGAGAGGAGAGGGAGAGGGAGAGAGAGAGAGAGAGAGAGAGAGAGAGAGAGAGAGAGAGAGAGAGAGAGAGAGAGAGAGAGAGAGAGAGAGAGAGAGAGAGAGAGAGAGAGAGAGAGAGAGAGAGTAGGTAATGAGAGATTAGGGTGGGAGGGATAGAGGGATAAGAAGGTAGAGAGAGAGTGTGAGTGGAGATAGATAGAAGTAGAGAGGGAAGGTGAGAGAGGTAGAGAGGAGAGAGAGGGTGAAGAGAGATATAGAGAGGTATCTAAAGGGAGAGAGGGGGAATGAGGGAGGGATAGAGTGAGAGGTAGGTAGAGAGAAGCAAATATGGGAGATAGAGAGAATTAGAGAGGGAGGGAGGAAGGGAGAGGTAGAGATAGAGAGTTAGGGTGGGAGGGATATATGGAGAGGTAGGTAGACAAAGAGGAAGATGTAGATGGGAGATAAAGAGAAGTAGAGATAGAGATATGTCAGGGTTTCTTAGATCTATACTTTTATGATATTTATATCTCAATTTTATATTTGAAACTCTTTGCATGCCCAATTCTTCATCAATTTAATATTGTTGCATATTTCTCTATTATCTTGATTGGGAAATCAATTTTACTTACCATACCAATCCTTCACAACCACATTAGGGTTTAATTTTCACATTTTAAATATATAAGTCTACCTTTTGGATTTATTTTTCCTCTCTCCCTCTCCACCTCTCCCTCTTTATATATTTATCTATTCTCCCTCCTCACACTTTCTCCACCTCTCTCCTTCTCCCTCTCCCTCTACCTATCTCTCTCCATTTCTCTTCCCCTTTATCTTTCCCAAGTCATATCTATATCTAGATATCTCTCACTCTTTCTATCCCTCACTCCTCTCTCCATCTCTCCCTATCACTCCTATAGAGAGTAGAGAGGGAATTTGAGAGGAAGATAGAGGGAAGTAGAGAGGGAAGGTAAGAGAGGTAGAGAGGAGAGATACATAAGAGATAGCAATATCTATAGGGATAGAGAGGGGGGTGAGGGAGGGATGGAGTGAGGAATAAGTAAAGAGAGATACAAAGATAAGTAGAGAGGAAGGGAGGAAGGGAAATATAGAGATAGAGAGGTATGGTGGGATGGATATAGGGATAGGTGGGTAGATAGAGAGGAAGATGGAGATGGGAGATAAAGAGAAGTAGAGACAGAGAGATGTAAGGTGGGAGGGATAGAAGGATAGGTAGGTAGATAGAGGGAGGGTTTAGGGATATATAGATAAGTACAAAGGGAAGGGGAGAGAGAGGTAAGGTGGGAGGGATAGAGTGAAAGGTAAGTAGATAGGGAGAGGATAAGGGGAGATAGAGAGAAGTAGAGAGGGAAGGGGAGATAAAGAGTTATTGAGAGAGGGTGAGGGAGATGGAAAGGGAGAGAGACAAGGAGAGAGAGAGAGAGGTAATGAGGGAGAGAGGAAGGAAGAGGTAGGTAATGAGATATTAGGGTGGGATGGATAGAGGGATATGTAGGCAGAGAGAGGGTGAGTGGAGATAGAAAGAATTAGAGAGGGAAGGTGAGAGAGGTAGAGAGGAGAGAGAGGGTGAAGAGAGATATACAAAGATATCTAAAGGGAGGGGGGAATGAGGGAGGGATATAGTGAGAGGTAGGTAGAGAGAAATGAAGAGGGGTGATAGAGATAAGTAGAGAGGGAGGGATGAAGGGATATAGGTAGAGATAGAGAGGTATGGTGGGAGGGATATAGGGAGAGGTAGGTAGACATAGAGGAAGATGTAAATGGGAGATAAAGAGAAGTAGAAACAAAGAGAGAGAGTTAAGGTTAGATGGATATAGAGAGAGATAGGTAGAGATATGGAGGGTGACCAAATTACCTCTCTCTATCGATGCCTCTACTTCTCTTTATCTCCCATCTACATCTTCATCAAGTTTTCTACCTACCTCTCCCAATATCCCTCCCACCCTACCTCTCTATCTCTACCTCTCCCTTCCGCCTTCCCTCTTTACTTTTCTTTATCTCCCCTCTCTATTTCTTTCTACCTACCTCTCACTCCATCCCTTCCTCATTACCCATCTCTCCATTTAGATGTCTCTCTATATCTCTCTTCACCCTCTCTCTCCTATCTACCTCTCTCTCACCTTCCCACTCACCCTCTCTCTCTACCTTTTTCTACCTCTATCCCTCCCACCTTTCCTCTCCCATTACCTACCTCTCCTTCCCTCTCTCCCTCTCTCCCTCATCCCCTCTCTCTATCCTTGTCTCTCTCTCCCGCTCCCTCTCCCTCTCTATATATCTCTCTCTCTCTCCTTTCCTCACTACTTCTCCTTATCTCTCATCACCCTCTCTCCCTACATCTCACTCTATCCCTCCCACCTTACCTCTCTCTTGCATTCCCTCTATACTTCCCTATATATCCCCTCACCCTCCCTTTCTCTACCTACCTCTCCCTCTATCCCTTCCACCTTACCTCTCCCTCTCTTGTTGTCTTTACTTCTCTTTATCTCCCATCTCCATCCTCCTCTCTTTCTACATACCTTTACCTATATTGCTTCCACCCTAGCTCTCTATCTCTACGTCTCCCTTCCTCCCTCCCTCTCTAATTCTCTATATCTCCCCTCTTCAGCTCTCTCTCTCTCTATGTACTTATCACTTCATCCCTCCCTCTTTCCCCATGTCTCTCCCTTTAGATATCTCTTTATATCTCTTGTATCTCTCTTATCTCTACCTATTTAACCTTCCCTATCTAATTCTCTCTATCTCCACTCACTCTACATAGTTATGGAGAGGTAGGTAATGATATATTAGGGTGGGAGGGATAGAGGGATAAGTAGGTAGAGAGAGATGGTGAGTGGAGATAGAAAGAAGTAGAGAAGGAATGTGAGAGAGAGGTAGAGAGGAGAGAGAGGGTGAAGAGAGATATGGAGAGATATATAAAGGGAGAGAGGGGGAATAAGGGAAGGATAGAGTGAGAGGTAGGTAGAAAGAAGATAAAAGGGGAGATAGAGAGAAGTAGAGAGGGAGGGAGGAAGGGAGAAGTAGAGATAGAGAGGTAGGGTGGGAGGGATATAGGGAGAGGTAGTTAGACAAAGATGAAGATATATATGGGAGATAAAGAGAAGTAGAAACAAAAAGAGAGAGAGAGAGGTAAGGTTGGAGGGATAGAGGGAGAGATAGGTAGAGAGATGGAAGGTGACCACATTACCTCTCTCTATATTTGTCTCTACTTCTCTTTATCTACCATCTACATCTTCATCTTTGTCTACCTACCTCTCCTATATCCATCCCACCCTACCTCTCTATCTCTACCTCTCCCTTCCTCCCTCCTCTAATTCTCTTTATCTACCCTCTCTATTTCTTTCTACCTACCTCTCACTCCATCCCTTCCTCATTCCCCCTCTCTCTCCCTTTTGATGTTTATTTATATCTCTTTTCACCCTCTCTCCTATCTACCTCTCTCTCACCTTCCCACTCACCCTCTCTCCCTACCTACTTCTCCCTCTATCCATCCCACCCTACCTCTCTCATTACCTACCTCTCCTTCCCCCTCTCTCTCTCCTTTTCTATCTCTCCCTCTCCCTCTCTCTATATACCTCTCTATCTCCTTCCCTCTCTACTTCTCCCTACCTCCCCTCACCCTCTCTCCCTACATCTCACTCTCCCCCTTCCACCTTCCCCCCCCCTCTCTCTCTCCCCTTCCCTCTATACTTCCCTATATATCCTCTCACCATCCCTCTCTTTAACTACCTCTTCCTCTCTCCATCTTCACTTCTCTTTATCCTCCATCTCCATCCTCATCTCTTTCTACCTACCTTTTCTTATATCTCTCCCACCCTAGCTCTTTATCTCTACCTCTCACTTCCTCCCTTCCTCTCTACTTCTCTCTATCTTCCCTCTTTGGCTCTCTCTATGTACTTCTCACTCCATCCCTCCATATTTCCCCATGTCTATCCCTTTAATATCTCTCAATAGCTCTCTTCTCTACCTCTTTAACAATCCCTCTCTACTTCTCTCTATATCCACTCACCCTCTCTTTCTCTAGAAAGGTAGAGAGGAAGATTGAGGGAGAGGGAGAGAATATATAGATAAAGAGAGGTAAAGGGAGAGATAAAAATATAGAGAGCTAGGGAGTTATTAATAGATATGAAGGTATAGAGATATATAGAGGAATATGAAGATAAAAAGGTATATATGGTAAGATAAGTGATAGAGAGAGAAATAGAGATAGAGAGAGATATATAAAGAGGGAGAGATAGAGATGGGTGAGATAGAGGAGGGAGGGAGAGTGGAGGGTGTTGATAGAGAGATAGAGGTAGAGAAAAGGAGAGAGATAGGTAGAGAGGTAGAGAGAGAAGAAGGGGAGAGATATATCAATATATAGTGGGAGAGGGAAAGAGGGAGAGATAATGATAGAGGGAGATATAGAGAGATAGAGAGGGATATGGAGAGAGATAGGGAGATAGAGGTAGAGAAATATATGGATAGAAAGGGATAGAGAGAGAAAGAATGAATAAGAGAGAGTTAGAGATTATGAGATATAGATAGATATAAAGAGAGAGATAGAGCTAATATATATATATATATATATGTTATCATGGAATCTAGCAGCCCTCGTTCCATGGATAACCCCCCTACGAAACTTGTCTATTTCTTAGGATTCGTGAAGTCCATGTACGCATAACGAAGTGATTTTCAAGTCACCTCGAAATGCGTTCCTAAGTCTTGAATAGTTAATTCGAGCATTCCCTCATGTTCGCCTCACGAAGACCTTCAAAACGAGATCCTTCGTGAAGTCTCACTGTTCGTACTTAGTGAATTGCGAAAAATGCAGTGGCACTGAAAAAGTGTGCTCCTGCCCTGAACCCAAAATTGGCTAAGTACAAAAAGTGCAAGGGCACTAAAATTTAGCGCCCCTGCATGAAAGTGAAATTTATAAAAATGTAATAGCTCTAAATTTTAGCGCCATTACACTTTTTCCTGGCACTTAACTTTTTCTTGGCCCCGACACGTTTCTTCATGATTTTCGTGTTTTTCGTCAATCGTGCCACTTTTCATGCCTAAATCTATTACTCGACTTGATTTAGGTTTTTGATTTTCTCTTTTGCTTAAAAGTGTTTTAATTCACCATTTTCATTGTTATGATCTTTTGCATTCCTCTCTTCATGCTGGGCGAGTTTTCTTCAAACTACAAACACGTTTTTTCTGAGAATTTCACCATTCCTCTTCAGCACTCTTCGCGTTTCATTTTGGTAAGTCGTTCCTCTTTATTAATCTCCTATTCTCCTTACATCTGTTTTCCAAAACCATGTTTCAGATGCAGAGGCGCTGAAAAAGTGTGCCCTTGCACTTTGAAATATTTTTCTAGCTCTCAGAAATGTAAGGGCACCAAAATTTAGTGCCCCTGCATCAAAGTCTAAATTCCCAAAAGATGTAAGGGCGCTGAATTTTAGCACCCTTACACTTTTCCTAGTTTTTTCTTAAAACACTTCCATTTTTCCCAGTTTTGCTCCAAACCTTATTTTTTCCACTTCGTGCATCATTTTCCATGCATCATCCTCCGTTTCATGCTTGCTCGACATTGTTGCTCACTTCGCGCTTCCCAATGCTACTTTTTCTGCTAACGCCTGTTGATTCACCATCCTTGCAGTTTCTCTCCAAATCTTGTCAAGTGATCCCGAAGGTGATGTCCTTTGATCTTGGTTCTTCCAAATAAAAAGTTCATGCAGGAGACCAAGAAGAAGTATGAAGACTCCGCGCCCAAGCAAAGAAACATGAAGAAGCTTCCTGTTCTCCAGTGTTAGACATTTTCGGTGCATCCCTTTATGCATCTTGTAAATATTTCTTGACATTTTCGAATGTATTTTTGTAAATTGTAATTACACCAAGCTCGAAGATGTAATATTTTGAAAACAAATTACACTTTGACTTTGGTCAAAGTTAGGTGAGATCTCCTAAAATCACTCACCTAACTTTCCCTGATTTCCTCAATCTATTTCCTTCTTTTGCTCATCCCTCTTTCTATATAATGTGAGGGATTTTCATTGTAAATTAATCTTTTAGTGTTTTGCAACGAAGTGCTGCCCTTTTTGAAGAAAATTTGTGAAACTTTGCGTTCATGCTTTGTGAATGAAATTCGATTAATAAAGAAGAGGATTGCAAGCCAAACTTTGGGTTGGATTCGATACTTTTGTGAGTTGATCTTATTTGGTGGTGATTAGCTTGAGAAATCTGAAGGACTCTAAGTAGTTTATGTAAACTTTGTGTTACATTTATTATTTAGATTGCATTTGTATTTCTGTTTATCATTTGGTTGAATAATCTACAAGACTTTGTGCTTGTAATCGTTCATGCTCTTGCATGTTTTGGTTGAATGATCTACAAGACTTTGTGCTTGTAATTATTCATACTCTTGGATAATTTTGTCAAAAGATCTACAAGACTTTGTGCTTGTAATCGTTCATGCTCTTTGATACTCTTGTTGGATGATCTACAAGACTTTTTGCTTGTAATCGTTCATGCTGTTCGAGGAATTGCTGCGTCTAATAAGACTTTGTGCTTCTAACGTGACAAACGGTACATCTGCATAGATCCAACATTGATAAAGCTACAGAATGACTTTGTGCCTTCGTGAGCTTTCCCTTTTTACTTTATTTGTTTATTATTAATCACTTCTGGTATCTCTACACTTCGCTTTGACGAGATAGAGGTATTGGTATTACTGCTAGTTGTTAGTTTAAGGTTATCAAGAATTGTGAACTTCCAACAGTGAAGCATTGTAAACATCTTCTCTAAAAAAAGAGAGAAGGATGAATGTAACACACCCCCCCCACTCCGTACGTTTCGTGTACATTTTGTAATTACTTGTTTGTTTTACTATCACTTTTGTTAGCAGTAAGAAGGACGCCTCCCCTTTCCGAGAGGAGAGATTCACATCTCACATAGCTATGGCTGAAGTCCAAGTTGTGTGATCTATCGAAAAGCTGATTACATAATTTTCACCCAACAATATATATATATATAGAGGGGGAAAGAGTGACAGAGAAAGGTGATAGAGACAAGTAATAAAGATCAGAGAGATATTGAGAGAGGGGCATAGACAAAGAGATAGATATAGGGAGGCATAAATAGGGTGTGTGTATATATATGAGTGAGAGAGAGATGTGGAGATAACTTGATGAAAAGGTGGATTATATAAATAGAGGGAGGGAGAGAGAGGGAGAGGGAGTGGGAGACATAGAGAGAGAGAGATAACCTGAGAAAGATAGAGGGGAAGAGAAAGGGAGAGATCTAGGTAGAGAGGGAGAGAGAGAGAGGAGAGATATATATAGAGGTAGAGTAAGGGAAAGGTGGAGAGATAGGTAGAGATGGTAAATGAAGGAGAGGGGGAGAGAGGGATATATATATGTGTGTGTGTGTGTGTGTGTGTGTGTGTGTGTGTGTGTGTGTGTGTGTGTGTGTGTGTGTGTGTTCTCCTAGTTCAACTTGGGAAAAGGTGCACATAGGATCAAAGACAACAAGGAGGCCTTCTATGATGATTTATGCAATTTTTTTACTCTCCTTAGTAAAAAATTAAAAAAATTCATTATTTATTACTTCTTTAATGTTTCAAGTCATTTAGGATGATTATTGCAAAAATGACATGAAAAAAGGACTTTACATGCAAGAATTATGAGCATTTACAATTTTAAAACTTAAGGAGGAACTTAAAAAATGATTATAATTAATTTTTTGTGCTCAATCTATCAGAATAATCTTATCCATTGTGTAGACCTCTGAATCACCTTTCCAAGTCCTATAAAAAATCAAAATTTCAAACAATAACACAAAATTTATGCCCATTTTACTGAAGTGTGCTTTTTGGGCTTTTCAAAACGGATATTCGTTTTGAGAAAAAACAAATATTAGTTTTGAAAATATAAAATTAATTAAAATACTTATTGAAAATAGACATTTGTTTTGCTTTTCCAAATGGATATCCATTTTGAATACATAAATTGATGAAATTAATTTTGGGAAACATATATCCGTTTATAACAGATATCCATTTTGGTTTGGTATTACCAAACCAAATTCAAATTTTACTCAATCCATACAAAAAGTCAACATTTTTTTTCACGATTTGGCAAAGTAAAAACGTGTTTTTTTTTCATTGCCACTCTTTGGACCCCCATGATCTTGCACATGCCCAATTAGTTGTGGCTTCCACCACGTGAGGATAGGCAGGTAACTAATTTTTATAACTGTTTGGAGATTTATTTTTTCCCTATGTTGGTCGTGGTTTAATTTGGGAGGATATGCTATCTTGTTTTATCTATCAACAAATTTTGAAAGTGTTTCTTTCTTTTTGAGGTTGTGGGTATTAGTAAATTGGGGAAAACCATTTTGTTTTGTGCTTGATAAGATAACTTAAACAAGAATCAATTAGGGTGGATTCACAAAAACTCTAGTTTGAGGTTATTCTTAGCAATGCGTATAAATAGTGTCGGGGGCGATGATATAAGGGTTCTTTTCACTACATTGAAAGAGAATTATCTTTGGTTTTTAGATCTATTTTTTTGAGAAAGAAACAAGAAAGAGTTTTCCATAGTTTTATGAGAAAGTCTGAAGTGAAGGATAGCTAGTTTTGGCATGGAAGTTTTTGTTGCATTCTACCTTTCCATGGTTGTTGTTAATAGTGGGAAACTAGAATTTAAGACTCTCCATTGGGTTGTGACTGGGCTGAGTGTAGATACTACCCTCAAACAACTCTTGTGCTAGTGTGAAAGCATGTAGTTTCATCATTTTTTCTTTCTAATGGAAATGGTTTATTTCTTTGCAAATAAAGTATTGATCATGGTTTAATGAGCCTCTAATGGGCAGTCTTGGCTTTATGCATAGTTGTGCAAGTTTTATATTTTATTTTTTAGTCCTTCTTACTAAAATAGTATTCTTGGGATTTAATGGAAGAAATGGATGCTTAAGATCACATGGGATTTTCCTTATTCTTAAAGCCTTATTTGCAAAGATTTGGTTGTGAAAGAGTCTTAGAATATGATACTATTGAGAGCATTTCTTTAATTTTGAAAGGGGAAATACTTTTCTTTCTTCCCCAAACCGTAAGCTTGTAATGAATGAAAGCACTTTGTAAAATTTCATTTATGAACCTATGTTAAGCCAACATTGAACTAGGTCTTCTTTCTTGATATTGCGCTAAAGTTTATATGACTGAGAATCATGAATTAAAAGAAAAAGTTTAAAGTACAATTAAGTGCTAATGTTTTGAATAAGAATGCCTACCTGGTGTAGCACAACAACACAACAAGCAATTAGTGCTGACTTTTGCACTAGATTTTAGTGTATTTTGAGCCATGAATTGAACAATTTGGTTGGTGCTAAACTCGGTGCAAATAGGCATGGTTAACTCGGTGTTGGATGTTGCACCAATTTTTTTTTCATATTTAGCATCGGATTTAGAGCTGTATTTAGCACTAGAAAATCATAGCGCCTCTGAAAGAGCCTAAAATAGTGCTAAGAAGTAACGTCGGAAACTGTGCCAAAATCGGCGCCCAATTTGGCTTCCAATTTTGCTTCCATGTCTACTCCCATTTTTGCTTCTAGTTTTGCTTCCAATTTGATGTCCAGTTTTGCCTCCAGGTTTGCTTCCAATTTTGCTTCCAATTTTCCTTCTAGTTTTGCTTTCGGTTTTGCTTCTAGTTTTGCTTCTGGTTTTGCTTCCAAGTTTGCTTCGGGTTTTGCTTCTAGTTTTTCTTCTGGTTTTGCTTCTAGTTTTGCTTCCAAGTTTGCTTCCGCTTTTGCTTCCAGTTTTACTTCTAGTTTTGCTTCCAATTTTGCTTCCAGGTTTGCTTTTGGTTTTGCTTCTGATTTTTCTTCCAAGTTTGCTTATAGTTTTGCTTCCAATTTTGCTTCCATTTTTGCTTCCATTTTTGCTTCCAGTTTTGCTTCTAGGTTTGCTTCCGGTTTTGCTTCCAATTTTGCTTCCAAGATTGCTTCTAGTTTGCTTCTAGTTTGGCTTCCATTGTTGCTTCCTTTTTTGCTTCTAAAAATGCTTCCATTTATTAATTTAATATGTTTTATTTCAATTTAATTAGTTAAATATATAGTGTCTCTTAAATAACTCATATGATTATAAAGTAAGTAATTTAATTACTTAACTCCTATGATTAAATAACAATATAATTATTGTAACATGATCATCATCTATAATTAAAACAAGTGAGTCAAATATCTATAATTTAATTGAATTTGACAACATCCATCCTGAGTAGTAAATTAAAATAATCATACTTAATAAATATCCATCCAAAAATCATCGACCACTTTTAATATATATAAATTGACAAGTCAATACTGATAAGATCATCATCATATATAACTAAAACAAGTGAAAGTCAAATATGCCAGTACATCAAAAACATGTCAAAATGATACATGTCCAACAGTTGACATAAGTGAAAATGATACATGTACAAATGATATAAATAAAATTGATAAATTATGTAACTCAAATTGATACAAGTCAAGATGATACATGTCTAAATGATATAGTGAAAATGATACATGTCAATATGATACAACTCAACAATATAGTACTATAGGCTGTAAAAATGATACATATGATAGTAACCATGAAAAGAGTCATCATAACGATATATCAACAATGATCCACGATGTAGTCTATATGATCATGAATGTCATTGGTTACTATCACCAACTGTCTCATCATCATCATCACCATCGTGATCATCATCATCATCATTGTCATTGTCGTCGTCATCATCATCATTGTCATCGGCCTCGGTGTCTTCCATATCTGCATCATCATCATCCTCTTCCATGTGATCTGTACTAGAAAAACCAATATTTTGTGGATCTATATCATGTTGAGGATCATCTTGATCTTCTGGAAGACCCGTGTTCTGCAAAAAAAAAATTAAAATGAAAAGTTATTATTTATTTCATGCAATAATTTATTTTTTTGTTATATATCTAATATTACAACATATGAGATGAAACCATAATCATATTACATCATATCAAAGTGCACATACCATAATAAAATTTCAAAAAAGTTACAGCTAATACTGGTGAGTCAGGAGAAACTTCATCTTTAAAAAAAAAAGCCAATTAGGCTGGTAGACTTGTGGATCAGGCCAACGTTTGGTGGAAGATGAAGAAAAATGATTGGAACTCTGGAGGCCCACCATAATGGATTTTAGTAATATTCAACCATGAGAGCAAAAGAGAGAGTTGATATCATGTATCAAAACATTAAGCATGCATTCTTCTAGCCAATGGAGAAGGAGATGATTAATTTGCTTCATTTTCATTTGCATAGCCATATCACGGCGTGGGAACCAAGAAGACCAAGGATGTCCAGTTTTATCTAGAGGTAATGGATGTGGTCCAAACTTTAGGAGGGGCAAGAAGGTCAATGTATGATCCTGATGAAATTGAGGAAGAACAACAAGAGATTGACAAGAAAAATAAAATCAATACAAAGTTTCAAGGATTTGTTAAGCGAGTAAGAGAGCTATGGGAGCAACCTCATCTAAAATATTTTGAACTAGAGTTCGATATACCATTTAGAGAGCTTGGTTTTCATGGAGTTCCTTTCAAATCCTCTGCTTTTATTGTTCCTATGGTAAATTTTTTGGTAGAGTTGGTGGAATTACCTTTCTTAGTAATCCCTATTAGTGAGATTGAGATTGTTAACCTTGAGAGAGTAGGACTTGGGAAAAATGCATTTGATATGGCTATTGTTTTCAAAGACTCCAAGCGAGATGTACTCCGCATTGATGCCATTCCTCAATCTTCACTTGATGGCATCAAGGAATGGCTAAACTCCATAGATATAAAGTATTATGAAAGCAGAATGAACTTGAACTAGCGGCCAATTTTGAAGAGTATTACTGATGATCCAGATAAATTTATTGAAGATGGTGGTTGGGAAATTTTGAATATGGAAGCTAGTGATTCTGATTCTGATAATTTAGAAGAGTCAGATCAAGGATATGAACCCTCTGATGCAGAAGATGAATCATAATCATATTTCATGTAGCCACCATCAAGAGTGTTACAAGCCAACAAGATGGAGGGAATTCTTATATAAGGATAATTTTCAATGTTGTAGGTACTGGCTTTAATGCCAAATACAATGGCAACATTGAAATTCCCTAGCAGTATTTATGTTAAGGAAATTTCCTTTAGATGCAAGGATTCAAAGCACATAAACCATTTGGTACAAATGATTAAATCCCAGAGATGATTTGTAGCAATGAAAGAGTCTGAAAAGGAAAAGAGAGCTACACTGGTGACTTAGGAGAAACTTCAGATTTAAAAAACAAAGCCAATTAGGCTGGCAGATGTGTGGATCAGGCCAGCATTTGGTGGAAGAGGATGAAAGATGACTGGAACTCTGGAGGCCCACCATAATGGATTTTGGTATTCAACCATGAAAGTAGAAGAGAGAGCTGATATCATGTATCAAAACATTAAGCATGCATTCTTCCCACTAGTGGAGAAGGAGATGATTACTTTGCTTCATTTTCATTTGCATAACCATATCATGGCATGGGAACCAAGAATACCAAGGATGTCCAGTTTTATGTGGAGGTAATGGATGTGGTCCAAAATTTAGGAGGGGGGATCCTGATGTCTACCAAGAGGCATAAAGTTAGATGAATTAAGTTCACCTACATGTCTGCCAAAGTTTACTTCTAATTTTTATGACTGTCAGAGTTTACTTACAAATTTTAAATTTCTTTCTAGTCATTTTGATGAGGATATATTCAGCCAATGTGTAAGCACATTTTCTTTGTATCACAACCATAGTAACGAGACTCGGCTAGGGTAACTCGACTCGAGGACTTGGTGCCCGGACTTTGCGCAAACTCGGCAAAATGAAAAAACCTTAGAAATTTAAATATTTTTAAGGATTTAAAACTTGTTTCATGCACCCTTTATTAAATAGACCTTAAATACACAATAATATCATTAAATAGAAGAAAATTTGATCACATACACAAGTATACATTGATCACTTAAGTATAAACACAAATTTTAGCTGAAGGAAATACACATACACAAGTATACTACTATTATGCCCTTAATAAATTTTTACCTAGTTGCAATGCCATTTGAGTAGTCTTAGTCTTATGATCCAAATTTATTAAAGAAATGTGGAAGTGTTAAGCTCCAAATTTCTAATACTTAGTATATCTATAACTATAAATTGTCTCTATCACATTCACAATAGAAAGGAACTTGTTGGAAGTAGTATGCTCTAAATTGCCAATACTTAGTGAATCTAGATCCATAGTTAGTAATGTCCAAACAAAAATTGTCCCAACAGCCATAGGGAAATTGGAAAAGTTAATGGGTAATAATCAACGGGCTATGTAGGAGGCTATCATACTATTAGTTGATTACCTAAGCCTTCCCCCATGCACTCTTGAACTGGCGGGGGGGAGTCTAAAAGAGCTTACATTGCTTCTTACCATTGAACTTAATACAAAAAATATTCCACATCTTAAACCACCAAATGGTCATGTGCTCAGATTTATTTTCGTAATAGGGCAAGAGGAAGCCATCCTCCTTCTAAGTTGGATTCAACATTTACTACACATATCTAGTAGGTCTCTTCCTACAAAATTCAAGACAAGTATCATGGAAACAAAATGCCTGAAAACCTCTAGAGGATATCAATCTCACAACATGTGTTTCTTGTTAGATTATGAGTGGTCACATGCTAGTTTGCAGTCAATTGATCTTTCTTTCATTGGGTGAAGAACCGATGAAAGAAATATTAGTTGACTAAAGACCAACCTGTGACCACTCATAATCTAACAAGAAACACATGTTGTGAGATTGATAACCTCTAGAGGTTTTCAACCATTTTTTTTCCATGATACTTGTCTTGAATTTTGTTTGAACAGACCTACTAGATGTGTGTAGTAAATGTTGAATCCAACTTAGAAGGAGGATGGCTTCCTCTTGCCCAATTATGAAAGGAAATCCGAGCACATGACCATTTGGTGGTTTAAGATGTGGAATATTTTTTGCATTAAGTTCAATTGTAAGAAGCAATGTGAGCTCCTTTAGACTCCCCCCCCACCAGTTCAAGAGTGCATGGAGGAAGGCTTAGGTAATCAATTGACAGTATGACAGCCTCCTGTGTAGCCCATTGATTATTACCCATTAACTTTGCGCATTTCCCTATGGCTGCTAGGACAAGTTTTGTTTGGACATTACTAACTATGGATCTAGATTCACTAGGTAGTGGAAATTTAGAGCATACTACTTCCAACAAGTTCCTCTCCATTTTGACACCCTATTAATGTGATAGAGACAATTTATAGATATAAATATTAAACAGTGTTGTAGCCTGCAATAAGCCAATAACACAAAAAAATAGCATTCAAAGTTTAAACTTTATAATTAAATTATTAAACTAAAAAATTGGGTTAGCTTTTAGTTAGCTTTTTTGGATAGCTCTACTGGGTGTTGAGGACATTCCATTTATCTTTTGAATGTTAAGAAGTCAGAGTTTCAAGGGTTTGTCAAATGAGTAAGAGAGCTATAGGAGAAGCCTCACCTAAAAGATAAAAGCTACAGGGAAGTCTCGAGCACCTAATATTAGAGATTCAATAGGAATGCCTGCCAAGAAGCATAAATTCAGATGAATTAAGTTCATCTACATCCTTCTACTATTTATTCATGCACATAAACAATCATCTTGTAATCATAAGATTTGAGCTCTATTTACTCATCCTACGCATCAATAAACAACTCAACATAAGAGATGCAAATTGACATATTAACACAACAATATCCAACTAAGTTATTGAAACTCAACTATTGATACCCCATTCTCCATCCAGATTACAAAATCATTCCACTTTTTGTTTTGTAACATATTCTTTTCAAATTGCTTTGGATGGCGGCCATATTTCTCCTCCTATCAAAACATGGCACATGGACTAGTTAAAATAATTAATATGCAATCATTTACTTTTTCCAAGGAAATTAAAAAAATCATTTAACATATTAAATATACTTACAAATTAATGAAGGAATGCTTTTCAAAAAAATTCTGGCATTGGACATACGTTCGACATTAATGTTGATGGCCAACAATTTGCTATGTAATTAATTTTTTTCTTGCATTTCCTTCAATGCTTCTTGTTTTGCGAGAGTAAGGAGAGTGTTAGGATGGTGGTGTGAAGTAGTGTTGACATGTGTTTTGGCACAACAACATTGCAAACAGAATATTGCTACTTTGTTTCTCCTAAAAGAGAAAGATGATCACATGGATACCTTAGCTCCCAAGGTCCTAGTAGTTGGGTCTTAACTGTGCTGATGTTACTCAGTGGTCAATGCAATAGTAATATTCAAGGGGCCTGCTGGTGTTGAGCTTTTGGACTGTTGTGGGTTAAACATGAATTTAAATCTACTCTAACCATGGGTTTCAAAGAAATAGAAAAAGATGGATTAGGGCTTTGGGACAGAAAAGAATGACACTTCATCTGAATTAACAAGACCTGTTGCCTTTCAAGGAATTCCTAACTAAAATTGTAGAACAAGCTTAACTTGTGACTAACACACAGTTTCATTCATTCACAGTGCTGAATTCAATAGCAGATTGCAAGTTACCATTCAAACAAAACAGAAAATCAAACTTCATTCCTTGAGAGCTTCCCAAATCAGATGATTAATTCAAGACAAACACCATTCTGAAACACAACATGAAATAGATTTTAATCTGGTTGCTTCTACTATTAGTGAAACATATAAGCAACATTTACAAAGCTAGCACAATCACCAGTGTATAGAAAATCTGTGATTTCAAATTGTTTCCATTTACACTAAGAAAGCTGAAAGATACATTAGTCTATTCTGAATCTAACTCCTACTCTAAGAAGACAAAAGAAGGTCCTATTACAAAGAATCAGGATCAGCTTCTATCCCCTCTATTCCTATTTGCTCTAATCCTGAAAGTTCTAACCTTAGCCGTTCTCTTTTCTCTCTACCATCCCCCTTTACAAAGAGGCAAGAATGCCTTATATACAAAATGTACCAACAAGAATGTGTTGTCCCCCTGTGTTAGGGTTTACAAAATATCTTCCAACTGTAGGAGAGTCAGCTCTCAGATCTTTTCAAAAGAGTTAGTTGTGCATTCAATGTGGATCCCTGTTGTCCATGCTGATGAAAGATTTCTGGGAAATATCTGTAGATCTTTTGCGGCTGCAACATTAACTTTCCCGCGTGCGTGTCCATACTCAAACTCTGTTGGGGCACCTTGAATGCTCAGAATATCTTCATCAATGCTGATCTTCCTTTGTCAGTGGTCGCCACAGCTGTCCCTTTGAGTCACAATTTCTTCATTCTTCAACCTCCCTTCTGTTTTGGAGTCCTCTGCTTGTTGACTGTCTTCTGGAAGCACCGTCGAACCTTGTTGTAGATTTAAACCTTTCACCTGAGTCGATCCATTGCCTTTGAATCTCATAAGGAATCCATTTCGCTCGTATTTTGTTGTTTTTTCATCACAGGGGTAGTCAATTGGTCAAAGGGATTGACAAGTCATTCTTTTGGCTCCTTTGATTGGTTGAACATATGCCAAGCGAGCTCCTCAGTGGGTCAAAGGTGGTCCGATCAACATCACACGTCGGTGAGACACCATTGATGTCTCCCCGATATGATCTCATCCTTCAGTAGTCATCAGGGTAGCATAGAGCACTCGGTGAGACCTTTCAGCGAGCTGTGAGGGTCATACCGAGCTCCAAAAGAACATCGGAAAGATAGCCACTCATCGGTAAGACATCACAGCGATGATATCCCTCTTACTAGCTTGGAGTTTTTTTTCCTTTCGGAAAGACTTCTTAATCAGCACAAGGTCATAGCGACTTCCCCTTGGTTATACCGATATCTCATTTTCTTTGTGAACCTACAGCTATCAGCAAGACTTTCATAGTCACTAAGACCTCTTGGCGAAGATGCAAACCCTTCAGCGAGCTTCTTCATGTCAATGAGACTATAATGTTTCAGGGAGACCCTTCCCCAAACTTCTTTCTTCTTACCGAGCCCATTTCCTTCGCTGAGACACCTTGGAGTCCCCCAGACATTTCGCCGAGTGCCCTTTATTCTTCTGGAGTCTCCCCGATTTCCTTTGTTGACCTTCTCATACCAGTTTCTATTTTGTTTCGTCTTGACTTTCTTCCTTCGCCAAGACCTTGTGGCCAAGGCATGATCCTTGGTCGAGCCCATCTTATCGGTAGGACCCTTCCCCTTCAGCGAAACTTTTCGCCGAAGGCAACACCTCTTGGCGACCTGGCCCCACTGTCGCCGAGACTTTTGTATTGGCAGGACCTTTTGCTGATTTCTTTCACTTTCGCTGATCTTCTCTTTTGTGTTGCTGAGACTTATTAATTCTCTCACCAAAGACCACTGATTGAATCCCCTTTGTGGCATGTCGGTGTAACTTTGTGAATTCACCGAGACCATATACCGAAGAAGATGACTCCCGCCAATGTCGCTTTTGTCGCTGTGACCTCACATCTTCGACCAGACATTCTACCAAAGGTTTTATCCTTCGTTGAATGCAACACTTCTTCGGCAAGACTTTGAGATTTCACTGAGACCATATGCCGAAGAAGAACCTATGCTGATAGGAAACTCCACTTGTTAGTCGGGAGACTTTATGAACTCGCCAAGACTTTTTGGCGAAGGGGAAACCCTTCGCCGATGTATGAATCTTTTTTATGCCAGTCAGCAAGACATGGAGATTTCACCAAGACCTTATCCCAAAGACAAACTTATGTCAAAGGAAAAATCCTAGTCGTCGAGAAAATGAATGATGTCTTGGCGATTAACGCCTGTATGTGATTTCTGATCGCCGTGGCATCTATGGGGTCTTGCCGAAGTGTAACATAGCCGCATGTTGAGTAGAATGGACTAGTAGTCAACAAGCCATATGCAAGGTCTTGCTGAATTTCTTCTTAGCTGATTTTTATGGCCAACTGGATAGAAGAATGCCCTTCAACTGAGCTCCCTTGGCAAATATCATCCTGGCATGATTTAATCCTGCACTCAACAAGGGAAACCATAGTGAAGATCATACAGATAGAAGTTAAATAATAAAAAATTCCATTGAAATGAATCCCATGTTAGCAAGATGTAGTTAAACTCTCAAACAAAATGATCATACAACAATTCAGGTTTCAGGCCGACCCACGGAATCCAAGCTAGGGAGGAATTTCGGAGAATTCTGAGTCAGGCGGATTCCAGCAGAATAAGCATGAAACCACGCATTAGAAACTCAATTTGATCATTATCAAACCTGGAACAGCACATGAGATCTTCAAAAATAGCATAAAGGAAACATAAAATGCATCATTATTTGGTAACTAGCCTCACTACTCGAAACTTCTTCTCATTCTTCAGATTTTGGGGAAATCTGCACGGGACGGATTTTTGTGAAAGAGAAAACATCCAGGGGACAATAGATTTCTGGAAAATCCAGAAGAGAAGGAAAACCGTGAAAAAGAAGACAATGGGAAAATCTGGTCCACGCGGAATTCTGCGAAGACCAAAAATCCCCGAACAACGCTCAGCCGAAGTTCGAGTGAGATCTAGGAAAATCCGAAAGGGATGGAAAATCCCGAACCGAGGAGAAAACCCAAATTCCAACTGAGGAAAAACCAAAAAACCAAAGACAAAGAAAGGAAAAGAAAGGGGGAACCATTTTGTTCCAAATCAAAATGGGGTGGTTATGCAGGGCATAACAATTGGTGACTCGGCTGGGAAAATGGTTTAACCATTTTCAAGAATCTGAAGGATTCAACTATCCAGAACTTCTAGTTCATGAACACCACAACTCCAATTGGGTCAATTTTAACAAGCAAGGTAGAGCTAGAATCTCAAATGTAAGCCAACAGTAGCTACCTCTAAATCTATGTGTGTGCTTGATTGTGCATCACTCTCTCATGAAGCTTTCTTCATCTTTTGGACAATAATGTGTAAGATTTGAACTACATGAGTTGATTTTATTTTAGCTGTCGTGCAATGATATCCTGGGCATTGTTCCTCTGCCAGTGAGGTGTCTATAGCCCCGACGGAGATACCTCTAGTTTCCTCACAACATTGCTCTACTGCCAGTCAGGCGTCCATAGCCCCGGTAGAGATACTGGAATCACCCATTCATTTTGAATCTCTTTTCCCTTTTGATAATTCTTTTCTCTCTTTTTTCTTTTTTATTTTATAGATTTCCAGATATTTTATTTAATTCTCTTTTCCTTTCAATATGTCAAATGTTTAACATTTGATTTGGGTTGAAAACTACCATGGACCTCATGACAACACTTGGAAAATCGGATTTTTCACTCAAGTCCTACAACATTGTCATCCTAGGATAAATATATCATTACAAGAGGAGATGATCTTGTTGATTTGTGATAGATGCAGAGGGAGCTAATGAAAGTTATTTACTTTGCACCTTGTTTTCAAGACCTCCCATAACTCTTATTGTCAATGGGCATAAGACAAAATTTTAGGACAGAATCACCCAACCAGAAAGTATGAAAATATCTAAATCGTTCTTCTCCAAATGACCAAAGTATGCTTCAGATAACAACCACCATTTTGATTTGGGAAATAATAGATCAACCCCAAACAGAAAAGCTATTTACAACAGAAGCAAAAGTAGGATATTTACAAACAAACAAAAAAAACTATCTACAAACAAAAACAAAAAGAACAAGAAAAGGAAAAGGAAAAAGACCAAACAAATGAAAACTAACTAAACCAAAAAACTAACACTAATCTATCCTAATCCTAAACTAACTCAAAAGCCAAGCTTTACAAACACAAAACTATAAAAATTTATACATTGACTTGACTGATTTTTCATTATGTGCAACAATCTTAACTTACTAGGCACAGTTCGAAGCCTAGCAAATTTATCTTTATACTCTGAAATATAAAGTTTATAGGCAATAAGTTCATTCTGAGGGCATAAAGCTTGAAATATTATCAGTTGTGGGTTCTCAGTTTTGTCATGATTTACCCACAAGCATGTTTTACTATCCTCTATGCCATAATCAAACTGAAAATTATTAAAACACAGAGGATAATGAAAGGGCACCACCTGATTCTGAAGATTGCTCGTTACCAATGCAAACTTGTGGTGTATTATCTCCTCTTCACGAGGTCTCAGCTCATGGAACACCACTGAATTAGGGTTCATCTTGTAGTTAGGATATTCACTCACCAACATCTCTGTATTCATCTCGGGCACGGAGTCAAATTTTTTCTGAATTTCTTGAGATGAAGTCTCACTTTGAACATTCTCTTGAGACATGTCATCCCCAAGGGTTTGGTAATCTTCCTCCAGCTTATCACCATTGATGTCAGGGATACTAGCACATGGTGAACAATGATTTCCTTCAAACTCACTTGAATGCGTAGAGTCAGAGTCAGGAAAACACTTTCTCAATTCAGATTCCTCCACCAACACACGTGAGTAAACAGAATCAACATCAAGAAAAGACTCCCTGGTCTCATTCTCTTCGCTATGCTGAAGAGATTCAACTTCTGAGGTAACCTCTTGGTCCTTTTCTTGGCATTCGTCTGTTTCATCCAAATGTACCCCGCTATGAACTTCTTCAGGGAACACTTGACTGATTGCACATCTACTTGGACTTCTTCTCTTAAGATTTCATCTTGGCATTTGAGTCCTTGTCTTTGGCCACAAGATTCATTGGCAATCTCCTCTTGAAGTGTGTTATCTGTTTCAATCTGTTCACTACTTAAATCAGCAGAGTCATCCTCTTGTATTAACCCACCAAGGTGTGTCTCTTCCTCATTCACCATCATGGAAGAATCTATGAATGCCTCGGTGAATCGATTCTCCACTTCTATCAAGTCTGCACTCTTCACACAAATATTCTCATCATGTTGGATAGACTGATCATCATTCTCATGTGTGCTAGTTGTTTCATCCTCCTTATTGAGGGGATACGTACTCCAAGGATCCTCCATAAGTATTCCTTCACTAGTGATTAGTTGCTTGAAATACAAGTCCATCCTTCCTAGGAAGACATGGCAATCCATCTGAGAGTGCTGATCAGTTTTATGTATCCTACATCCACTTGGCCCAACAAGTTCAGATAGTTTCAAATCTCCCAGCTCTTCTAATTTCTCCCTTATTCGATGTTGTGCAAGTGGGATATCAATCCAGCATGAATGATGTCTCTCTGTCCATCCCTCATCACCCTGATTCTCATGTTGGTCACAAGAGTTTACCTTATCTCCTTCAAAACCATCGTTAGTACTAGCATTTTCAACAAAGCTAGATTCTATCTTGAGATTTCCATTATGCTCTAAATTTACATCCATTTCATGCTTTTCACCAAAAAAGTCATCAAAATTATATTTTGGCGAATTAAATGTTTGATCTAGAACTTCATTGTGATGTAATGGAGTATGCTTTGGAAGATGATTGAAAAGAGATGATATGGTTATAACTTCATTGACAAGTGGAGTAGTTAACTCTGTGATTGGAGTTTGCAGGGATGAATTCTCCCCATGGTCTTGTGTGCGATGGACTTGATATGGGGTATGGGAAAATGTGGTGCTTGGACCATTAAGAAGGTGGTAGCTGCTTGGTGAGAATGATTGCATCTGGGTAGGGAAGGTGGGTGGAGTGGCATAAGGCTGCAGATGATGGCAGTTTGTAAGCACAAGAGGGTTATAACCCTGAGTTTGTCTATCTGAATTTCTAGTGTCACCTCCAAATTGTGCCAATAAGAGAGCCATTTTAAATGCATCATGCAAGGATGTAGCCTCACCATAATATCTAAATTTGGTTGCAAATGAAAGGTTTAAACCCCAATAATAATGTTTTATCAGTATATGATCATCTACAACCAAACCTAAAGATTGAATCCTTTGATACATAAACATAAATATGTGATTAAATTAATAAATGAGTTCTGATGGTTTCCTTTTCATAGCTGCAAATTCAAACGATGGCTCTTGTGTTTGAGGACCAAACTGATCTAAGAATGAGATTTCTAACTCCGCCCATGAATAAATAGATTCTGATGGTAGACAAACATACCATTGTCTTGCTAAGCCTTGAAGTGTTTTGATGAATAATTGACAGACAACATCCTCATGCAGAACCTGGAGAAAAGTAAGTATATGCCTACAAATTCCAACATGTTCAGAAGTATTTTTCCCATTGTCAGGGAAAAATAAAGGAAGCCTACCATACAAGTGACTAGGGATTTCATGGAAAAATCCTGGTATATACAAAGGGCTACCCATCGGAGCTAGGTCCTCCAAGACCTGACCCAATCCAACTCACAACGATCCACAATTACTCATGTCTGCCCTCCTTCTAGCGCCAGTTCCTGTTAAGGTGTGTTTTGGCACAACAATATTGCAAACATAATATTGCTACTCTGTTTCTCCTGAAAGAGAAAGATGATCACATGGATACCTTAGCTCCCAAGGTCCTGGTAGTTGGGTCTCAACTGTGTTGATGTTACTCAGTGGTCAATGCAACAATAATATTCAAGGGGCCTGTTGGTGTTGAGATTTTGGACTGTTGTGGGTTAAACATGAATTTAAATCTACTCTAACCGGGGTTTTCAAAGAAATAGAAAAAGATGGATCAGGGCTTTGGGACAAAAAAGAATGACACTTCATCCGAATTAACCAGACCTGTTGCCTTTCAAGGAATTCCTAACTAAAACTGTAGAACAAGCTTAACTTGTGACTAACACACAGTTTCATTCATTCACAGTGTTGAATTCAACAGTAGATTGCAAGTTACCATTCAAACAAAACAGAAAATCAAACTTCATTCCCTGAGAGCTTCCCAAATCAGATGATTAATTCAAGACAAACATCATTATAAAACACAACATGAAATAGATTTTAATCTGGTTGCTTCTACTGTTAGTGAAATAGATAAGCAACATTTACAAAGCTGGCACAATCACCAATGTACAAAAAATCTGTGATTTCAAATTGTTTCCATTTACACTAAGAAAGCTGAAAGATACATTAGTCTATTCTAAATCTAACTTCTACTCTAAGAAGACAAAAGAAGGTCCTATTACAAAGAATCAGGATCAGATTCTATCCCCTCTATTCCTATTTGTTCTAATCCTAAAAGTTCTAACCTTAGCCGTTCTCTTTTCTCTCTACCATCCCCCTTTACAAAGAGGCAAGAATGCCTTATATACAAAATATACCAACAAGAATGTGATGTCCCCCTGTGTTAGGGTTTACAAAATATCTGCCAGCTGTAGGAGAGTCGGCTCTCAGATCTTTTCAAAAGAGTCGGTCTTGCATTCAATGTGGATCCCTGATGTCCATGCTGATGAAAGATTTCTAGGAAATATCTGTAGATCTTTTGCGGCTACAACATTAACTTTCCTGCGTGCATGTCCATACTCGAACTCTATTGGGGCACCTTGAATGCTCAGAATATCTTCATCAATGTTGATCTTCCTTTGTTAATGGTCACCACAGCTATCCCTCTAAGTCACAATTTCTTCATTCTTCGGCCTCCCTTCGGTTCTGGAGTCCTCTGCTCATTGACCGTCTTTTGGAAGCACCGTTGAACCTTGTTGTAGATTTAAACCTTTCACCTAAGTCGATCCATTGCCTTTGAATCTTAGAAGGAATCCATTTCGCTCGTATTTTGTTGTTTTTTCATCACAGGGGCAGTTAATTGGTCAAAGGGACCGATGAGTCATTCTTCTGGCTCATTTGGTTGGTCGGGCATATGCCAAGCGAGCTCCTTAGTGGTTCAAAGATGGTCTGATCAACATCGCACATCGGTGAGACACCATTGGTGTCTCCTCGATACGATCTCATCCTTCAGTAGTCATCGGGGTAGCATAGAGCACTCGGTGAGACCTTTCCGCTAGTTGTGAGGGTCATACCAAGCTCCAAAAGAACATCGGCAAGATAGCCGCTCATCGGTAAGACATCACAACAATGATATCCCTCTTACTGGATTGGAGTTTGTTTTCCTTTCGGCAAGACTTCTTAATCGGCACAAGGTCATAGCGACTTCCCCTTGGTTATACCGATATCTCCTTTTCTTTGTGAACCTACCGCTATCAACAAGACTTTCATAGTCGCTAAGACCTCCTTGCGAAGATGGAAACCCTTCAACGAGCTTCTTCATGTCGGCAAGACTATAATGTTTCGGGGAGACCTTTCTGTTAGAATCCAAGATTAGATTTGCAAACTAAAATAATCCTTCCACAGAAGAGAAAAGCAAAAAAGTAAGAGATTTGCAAGAAGATGTGCAAATATTATTATTCGAGAGTTCAATAAATTACAAGATATGATTTGCTTTATAAAAGCAAAGATGCAAACCCTAATCTTATCTTGAGCAACAAGATAGCTCAAAAGATAAAGATAAGAACCTAAAACTTAGGAATTAAATATGCCTAAGTAAACTTATGCAAATATGTAATTAAATATTAATTACACCAATACTTTCCCCGAACTTCTTTCTTCTTACCGAGCCCATTTCCTTCACTGAGACACCTTGGAGTTGCCCAGACATTTCGCCGAGTGCCCTTTATTCTTCTGGAGTCTCCCTAATTTCCTTTGTTAACCTTCTCGCGCCAGTTTCTGTTTTGTTTCATCGTGACTTTATTCCTTCGCCAAGACCTTGTGGCCAAGGCATGATCCTTGGCCAAGCCCATCTTATCGGCAGGACCCTTCCCCTTCGGCAGAACTTTTCGCCGAAGGCAACACCTCTTGGCGACCTAGCCCCGCTGTCGCCGAGATTTTTGTATTGGCAGGACCTTTCACTGATTTCTTTCACTTTCGCCGAGCTTCTCTTTTGTGTCGCTGAGACTTATTAATTCTCTTGCCGAAGACCACTGATTGAATCACCTTTGTGGCATGTTGATGTAACTTTGTGAATTCGCCGAGACCATATGCCGAAGAAGATGACTCCCGCTGATGCCGCTTTTGTCATTGTGACCTCACATCTTCGGCTAAACATTATACCGAAGGTTTTATCCTTCGTCGAATGCAACACTTCTTTGGCAAGACTTTGAGATTTTGCTGAGACCATATGCTGAAGAAGAACCTATGCCAATAGGAAACTCCACTTGTTAGTTGGGGAGACTTTATGAACTCGCCAAGACTTTTTGGAAAAGGGGAAACCCTTCACCGATGTATGAATCTTTTTTATGCCAGTGGGCGAGACATGGAGATTTCGCCAAGACCTTTTCCTAAAGACAAACTTATGCCGAAGGCAAAATCCTAGTCACTGAGAAAATGAATGATGTCTTGGCGATTAACACTTGTATGTGATTTCTGATCGCCGTGGCATCTCTGGGGTCTTGCCGAAGTGTAACACAGCCGCATGTTGAGCAGAATGCACTGGTAGTTGGCAAGACATATGTAAGGTCTTGCCGACTTTCTTCTTAGCTGATTTTTATGGCCAACCAGATAGAAGAATGCCCTTTAACTGAGCTCCCTTGGCAAATATCATCCTGGCACGATTTAATCCTGCACTCAACAAGGGAAACCATAGTGAAGATCATACAGATAGAATTTAAATAATAAAAAATGCCATTGAAATGAATCCCATGTTAGCAAGATGTAGTTAAACTCTCAAACAAAATGATCATACAACAGTTCGGGTTTCAAGCCGACCTGTGGAATCCAAGCCAAGGAGGAATTTTGGAGAATTCCAAGTCAGGCGGATTCCAGCAGAATAAGCATGAAACCACGCATTAGAAACTCAATCTGATCATTATCAAACCTTGAACAACACGTGAGATCTTCAAAAATAGCATAAAGGAAACATAAAATGCATCATTATTTGGTAACTAGCCTTACTACTCAAAACTTCTTCTCATTCTTCAGATTTTGGGGAAATTCACGCAGGACGGATTTCTGTGAAAGAGAAAACATCCAGGGGACAATGGATTTTGGGAAAATCCAGAAGAGAAGGACAACCGTGAAAAAGAAGACACCGGGAAAATCCGGTCCACGTAGAATTATGCAAAGACCAAAAATCCCCGAACAGCGCTTAGCCAGAGTTCAAGTGAGATCAGGGAAAATCCGAATGGGATGGAAAATCCTAAACCCAAGAGAAAACCCGAATTCCAATTGAGGCAAAACCAAAAAACTAAAGACAAAGAAAGGAAAAGAAAGGGGGACCCGTTTTGTTCCAAATCAAAATGGGGTGGTTATGCAGGGCATAACAAGTAGTTTGGTGGATAACGTACCAAAGAAGAAATGGAGACCAACTTCACTCTGAAAGCGAGGAGGAAATTGGATCCTTTTGATGGAAAAGTGATGGTGAAGAGATTGTGTGGCTTGTTCCTGTACAAGGATGTGAAGGTGGCGCAATATGTGCAAATCATTCTGGGTAATGGCTTTGAAGATTTGAAGCATAGATATCAGACTAATATGGATATATACTCTTTCATCTTGGTGTGGGGGCTGGAATTAGGAGAGTTGGTGGAGGTTGTAAGGAAAGTGATGAAAATGTTGGTCCATAGGGATTTCTTAGTGAACATGAAGAGTATCCTAGAAAGGGCTATACCAGGACAAGGCTTTGTGAGCGAAGGTATGGAAGTAGTCGACCCATAAGTAGCAGAGATAAATTGCCCTTTCATTAGGTGGCCAGAAGGAAGAACCAAAGTCGTGTGGAGAGAGGGTGCGGAACGGGGGTGACAAGTTTTGAAACTGTGCATCAAATTAATGGAGACTGAGGAGATAATAGTGGGACTCAAATCCATCGCCAGAGAGGAGTTATGTGAGAAGAAGGGTTTGCGTCCGAGAAAGAAGGTGAAGCTACTTGCAGAAATGTGCCCATTGCATCTAGGCAGCACTTTTGGAACTTCCGCGTAAACTAGTTTACTGTGTTTAAGCTAGATGTTGATGTATAAACTTAAGGGGTTAAGCTCTATTTTTGGTTTCAATACCTTAAATAGTTGGTGTTTGGGTAGACATGATGTGATGGTGTTGGAAGAAATTTTTATTTGAAGCTTTGTATATTTTGATTTATCTTAAATAAAATACAAATATTATCACCAATCAAAGAAAAATAAAATTAAATATCGTTTGATAAATTTGATATAATCTTATGAGTAAATTCAAATACCTGCATACTCTCCTCACCGGACTTCCTCCGTGCATCCTAGCTTCATGCTCTCTTCAGTTGCTGGTAGCGCCCTGCTCTCTTCAGTTGCTGGTAGCGCCCTGCTCTCTTCCTTCATGCGACATTTTCCCTTTTTTGTCGTCTGATTTCTTCCTTCACTCGGGAAATTTTTAAATTTTAAATTTTAATCTCTTCCTTTGCGCAGCATTTTTCCCTTTTTTTCCCTTTTTTGTCGCCTAATTTCTTCCTTAACGCCAGCTTGAGTGCTGAATTTTGGCCGTTAATGTAATCAGTTTGGGTTGCCTAAGGCAGAGTCAAGTGTGCCTAATTGAGCGCCTATCATTGTTGTATAGTGACTATTTTCATTGTTGTAAAGGTACGTTTTTCCTAGTCTAGCCTTATGACTCAAAGTTCTCATCCTCAATTCGATTACAATAACCAAACAATGCAAATATTTCTTGACATCACTAGCTAGATACACTTGTATAAAATCATAAAACATTATTTATTTTCTATCAAGTATTTATTTTGATAATTCATGTGAATTCAATTATATTATTTTGCAATGAACAAAAATCAACATGAATTATAAAATGTGGACAAGGATACAATGTTCTTTCACCATTTACTCACAAAAAAATGCATGGGTAATGGCATAGAAATATGACAAACATAGTTATATCAAATGGATGTGAAGTGTATGTAGATGTATATGAATGCTTACAAATGCAAGTAAATGAATGTAAACTAATTGTTATCAAATTTTCACTACAACTCAATTTGATGGAGCTATTTTTTTCAAAGTTTTATTTTAAGGTGAAAATTCAAAATTAACCTCTGCAGATGTTTAATCATTGCAAGTGTTTAAAATATTTTGGAGTTCCAAGATGCAATGTGTTTAAGTTGTATGATTCAATTACAACATTAAAGAGTTGCATAAAAGAAAAGAGATGCTTTCATTCTGTATTCAGTTGCAGTGTTCAAACAAGTGATTTACATTGTTTTACATGAAAGGAAAAGATACAAAATTGAACAAGTGATTTACAAATTATGAATTTATATTCATTGGGTAATGGAAAATCAAAATGTTTCCCTGCCCAAACTGGCCTCCAACTCCTGCCTTATTTTTGTGACCACCACTGTTTCGTGGCTCTTTCATCAGCTCGGTGCAGTAGAGTGGTTTTTACCGCGGTCCCGCAAGGTGCTTCACCCTTCTCGATGGTAGTGCGATGAAAGCTTCTGTGGCGGCACACGAGTCTTCCTTTTGTTCTTGGTGGTGTTGCAGTGACTCCTGCAAGTCTTCTACCATTGGCGTGCTGTAGTGCGGTGACCACCACTATCCCGCGGCTCCTTCATCAGCTCAGTGCGATAGAGCAGTTTTTACCGCGGTCCTGCAAGTTGCTTCTTCCTTCTCGGCGATGTGCGATAAAAGATTTTGTGGAAACATTTTTATTCACAGAGGAGGCCATCGAGAGAGGACATGGATGACATAGAAATACTAAATCATTGAGAGGAAAGTGGTTGGAAATAGATGAGACAACGTTGATTAAGCACTAAATTTATTTTGATATTTTTTTATGTGAGAAAAAATTACTAATGACCTTTTCATAAATGTTATGTGAGTAAGATTTATGGATAAACTATGTGCAAATTTTTACATAACTATCATGGACTGTGAAAATTGAATGTTATTAATTTTCATAAATGTGTTTGATAGCATATCATGCCATTGGCAATTAGGGGGGATTCTTGTATTACAGTTGACTTAAGGAATACCATAAGTCGATTTTCAGCATTTACAAGGTATGTGGTTATATGAAATGTTCATGTGTAAGAGACATAGAGATATTATATTGCATTTTAATTTATGACTAAAGGTTCATACTAGTTTACTATTATTATATTAGGTGGGTGACCTCCAAGAAGATCCATGAATCTCAAATGCCTGAACTTTGAAATGATTTTGTAATATTATGTTGTACTTGGACAATTGAAAACCTATTTTATTCTCCTAGCAAGCTTTTTTATTTTCCATTATAATTCTAGATCAAACAACATTTGCGGGGATGACCTTTTACACCAACCTTAATTTGTATGAAGTTCATGAACCTGTTGTTAAGCAGTAAATTCCTTTCATAGACAGGAAATGTAAAGGCTTCATTTAAGAAAATATAAGTAGTCTCTTTCTTAGGGTAATCCACATGCAAAAAGTAAAAAGCACATAAAAAAACAATTGTATAGTAGAAAATCAGATTCAATCAGTTTTTGATGAGGAAAAATAGGTTTTGAAGGGGTCCTGAAACCCTTTACAATGATGCCAAGCTGCAAGAGAAATTAAACCACTAAGCCCAGCAGCCCAAAAAACCAAAAAGTTGACATAATATGGAACATTAGCAACCCGTCAACAAACCCAAAAGAAAAAAACATCAGCAAACCCCCCAAACCAAAAGAGGAAGCACCAACTACAACAAATTATCTGAAACATTAGATGAGGCCATGTTCTCCTTGATGACCTCCTCATGGATACTGATAACATCCTTCAGCTCCTCCTCAACAACAACAACCCTCTTTTTCATCTTGCTCCTTGTCCTAAGGCATGGACCCGCCTGCATGTCCTTCTTTAGCACAGGAGTAGAAGCTTTTGCTTTCTCCACCAGGTAAGAGCCACTAATCTCTTCAATCCTTTCCTCCATATAACCCAAGTCAAGTGGTTTTCTGGTCCAATTCGACGCTTTCTCATTCAGAACATAAAGACCCATAACAATGGTCTTCAAAGAGTTATTGCTGATATTGACCATTGTTTTCAAATCCTATGACATCTTTCCCATTTTATCCTCTAGACTTTCCACTCTGTCCTCTAACATTTTATTAAGAATAACTTCCAAAGAGGAAATTCTTTCTTCATGAGAAACCCCCAAACGAACAACATCGGCCAGTAGCTTATCAAGCTTAATATGCATTGATTTCACTTTGCCTTTTATTTCCCACTCTTTTCGGTTACCTCTTAGCATAGCAACACAAACATCCTGCCAATTTTTCATCTGAAGATTGAGCTCCTTAACCTTAGAAAATAACCACTTAACCAGGGAAAGCAGGTTTCTCGTCCCATCTTCAACCATTCTACAAAACATATTCATGTCACTTTCATCCCAGTTAACCGGAGGCTGACCGTTCTACTCCAAGTCAACAGGGGCATTAGAGCAATCCCTATTTTGTTCATCTTCTTCTTCGACTGGGGAATCCTTGAAATCCAAAACATCCACCTTCATCCTCTCCTTATCTGGCAGATTCTCCAAATCAGCTAACGCCTCCAGACATTCCTTCTTCACATCCTTCTTCACAATAGAAAAATCCTGAGAATAATTAACCGCATCAATCCCCTGCATATCCATGGGGCTAGTCTCATTAGGCTTCACCTCCATCTTAGATTTCCCATATTAGTAGGGCCACTCAATTGACCACCCAAATTGGGGAGCTCTCTAGCAGACCATCCTTACCAGGAATAGGGTTCCCCAACGAAACATTCTGAACACAATCAAAATTTGAAGGATCCACATCACCCACAGGATGACAACCCTTCAAACCCTCTTTTCTAGAAGAAAACACAAGAGTCACATTCAAACTAGGGGAAATCACTACAATTTTCCTTTTGGCTGAAGATTTAACTTTCTTCATGCCTTTGGTTTTCCCCTTCAAATATTTTCTAACAAAATTAGCCATAGTCTCCCGAAACTCCACATCAATCTCATAGCTCTTACCCCATTCTTTTGATTCCTCATCCCTTTCCTCAAAGCCTCCTTCGTCAACAAACATATCCTCATATTCTGACTCTTCCTCCTCCAAACTTGTTGAGGTGCCAAGTTGACCCACAACATGCAAGTAAGATAAAAGTAAAAATATCTCACCTCTCCTAAAAGAGACAATCAGTAATCAAACTAATCACCTCCCAAGGTCTTTGATGTTGGTTCACAATGTTGTTATTTCACGAAGTGGTCAGTATGGCTGTAATTTTCAAGGGGCTACTGGTTTTGAGCTTTTGGATTGTTACAAGATCAAACATCTATCTAAACCTACTTTAACCAGTGGTTTTAAAGAAATAGAAAAAATATAAATCAAGGTTTTCAAACTGAAAAGAATGTTGATTCATTCGAATAATCAGACTTGTTACCTTCCAAGGAATTCCTAAAATAGAACTACATAATAAAATTACCTTGTAATTGATACAAAGTTTCATTCATTCATAGTGTAAACTTTAACAGTAGATTTCAAATCATCATTCAAACAAAACATAAGATAAAATTTCATTCCTTGAAAGGTTTTCAAATCAAATGATTAACCAAAAATGAATACCATTCTAGAGCATAATAGAAAGAAGGTTTAAATCTGGCTGCTCCTACTGTCAATAAAACAGATAAGCAACATTTACAAATCTGGCAAGATCACCAATGTACAGAAAACCATGTCTTCAAATTATCTCCATCTATGCTAAGAAAATTTGGAAGATACATCACCTCCTCCTCCTGCTGAAGTTCTTAACAAAAGATAAATAGCAAGAATAATGCAAGATAGATCAACACAATGAATTCATCAAGAACACAATGTCTTCAGTTGTATCGAATCCCCAAAGATAACAACAATTCGAGTCTTTCGTATTACAACCACTGCTCATAATAAAATAACTTCTAACTCCTACTTTACTTCTTGAGTTTATCTACCCTCTAACCCTAACTTCGAACTCTTACAAAAAGATCTGCCACAAAGAGGCGAAAACACCATATTTATAAAATGTGTCAAATGCATTGGCCCAATTTAGGGTTTATAATGAGTTGGTCATAGAAGAAGTCAAAACAAAGTCAAATGTACATTAAATGCAAGGGCACCGACCAAATCAGCCCAAGATTTTCCACATAAATCGGATCAAAACACGTGAAGAAGAGGCAAAGCAAAATGATGAGGAAGCACAACTTTCGATGCAACTTTGCATTAACTGCTTCCCCCACGTCGCCCATACCTTGCTCCATTCTGGCCTTCATCATCAAGAACATCCTCTGCAAGCCATTCACAAGTGGCATAGGTGAAACCCTAGTTCACCATTCAATAACATTAATATCATTCTTTAACTACCCCATCATATTGTCTCAGTCTCCCTTGTTGGATTGATATTCATTAATGACTGCACTATAGGTCTCTGCATCATCTAGCTGGTGGGTTTACTGTATCCCATGATAGCCTTAGTCCTTTGTAGTAGGGTGTTCATATTCGAATCTAAAACCTCAAACCAGACTGACGTCATCTTGCCCTTAAGAATCCTACTCTTTTTGTCCAGCTTCATTCTTCTTCTGTTTCAGAGATGGATGATCCCAAGAATTTCAAAAAATTCTGAACCAGGCGGATTCTCATGATGAGGCACCAATATCAATAATAGATTATTAAAATGAACACAAGCAACATAATCACTGAGAAATTTACCAAATTAAAGCATGAAATCATAAGAATTTATCATTAGAATCATCCATTTCACCAAATTTCCTCATTCCACAGCACCTCCTAGGAAATCCGGAAAAAATCCGGTTGGACCGGATTTCCGCGGATGACCCAAAACTTCGCAAGTTTCAGAACACTAAAGGAAACCGAGAAAATCTGGAGGCATGGAAATTTCGTGGATGACCCAAAAATCCGAACTCAGAACACCCTTCTGGGAAGATGAAGGAATCCGAGAAAATCCAACCGAGTAGGAAAATCCTGAGGTCGACAAGAAATCCAAAAACTGGCCACGATTTCGCTCAAATTGACCAAAGGTCACAAATTTGAGGACCCTGGGCACGAAAATTGTTTAACATGAGCCTCCTACAAATCTTCTTTGAATCCTAGGTCAATCGAAAGCCGATCAAGACAAAACGGTGATGCCCTAGGCATGAAACCCTAGATTTTAACTATGAACACATAGGGCAAGCCATGAAATGCCCAAACACACAGGAACTTAAACTCCAAGCAAGACCATAATGCTTTAAAGCATAACAAGATGAACATCTCAACTCAGGAAAATGCAAATGATAAAGCAAAATGGCATAAAGCTCAAAAAATCAACCAATACTCGGAAACCCGATGGCCAGACAAAAATTTGGAAAAATCTGACCCAGGTGGAATTTCGCGAAGGCCAAAAATATCCAAACTACAGTGTAAAACAGGCCGAGCTGGACTTCGAGCGCAATCCGAGAAAATTCAGATGGGGCGGACAAACCAGGAAAATCCGACCAGAGCGGACAATCCCGAACTGGCTCAAAAACCCGAACAATAGCATTGAAACTAGAGTTTGAAAGAAAACTAGGAAAATCCGGACGGACTGGAAAATCCGGAACCAAGGTAGAAACCCGAACTTTGCCCAAAACATAATATTTTCAATATGGAACTTGGGGAAAAGACTTGGGCAAGCAAGATAAACATATTAAGCACATGCCAAGGCAAAGCAAAACCTCAAAATCGAAGGGGGAAAAACACAAAGAGCGAAAGAAAAAGAGGGTCCCATTTTAATCAAATTTAAAATGGGGTGGTTATGCAAGGCATAACAATTGGAAACTTGGCTGGGAAAATGGTTTAACATTTTCAGGAAACTAAGGGATTCAATTACCTAGAACTCCTGGTTTATGGACATCACAATTCCAGTTAGGTCAGTTTCAATAAACAAGGTTGAGGTAGAATCTCAAATGTAAATCAACACTGGCTACCCCTAAATCTATGTGTGTGCTTGATGGTGCATCACCCTTTTACAAAATTTTCCTCATCTTTTGAACAATTATGCACAAGATTTGAATTACATGAGCTGATTCCCTTTAACTGTTGTACAATGATATCCTAGGCATTGCTCCGCTTCCAGTCAAGCATCCATAGCTCTGACGGAGATACATCTAGTTTTCTCACAACATTGCTCTACTTCTAGTCAGGCGTCCATAGCTCCGACGGAGATACCTCTAGTTTTCTCACAACATTGCTCTACTGCCAGTCGGGCGTCCATAGCCCCGGTAGAGATATTGGAATCGTCCATTCAGTATTGAGTTCTCTTTTCTTAGATAGTTCTCTTTTTTTCTTTCAATTCTTTCTCAATATGTCAGATGTCCAACATCTGTACTGGGTTGAAAACTACCATGGACCTCATAATAGCATCTGGGGAATTGAATTTTTCACTCAAATCTTGCAACACCATCATCATGAGATAAATATACCATTACAAAAGGAGATGTTTTTGATGATTTGTGACAGATTCAATCGTAGTTAGTGAAGATTGCTTACTTTACACCTTGTTCTTAATGACTTTCCACAACTCTCACTAACAATGGACATAAAACAATGGATTTAGGACAAAATCATCCAATCATAAAACCTGAAATATCTAAACCAACTTCTCTCCTAGTAACCAAAGTATACTTCAGATAACAACCCCCTTACTCAATTGAATAAAATGAAGGCCCCCACAAAAAAAAAGAACAAGGAAAAGACAAAACGAACGAAACAACAAACTATTTACATGTATACAACCCAACAAAATACCATACCTTTTACGACCCAAAATAATGTTTGAGAAACTGTCCATTGATAGGAAATGGAACATGTTCTCCTGTTAAACTACTCAGCCGTAAAGCATTTTCTCCTAGGATTTCAGCAATTTGATAGGGACCCAACCAGAGCTTATCAAACTTCTGGTGGTTACCCCTCTTTTCATTGGCTTTATCCCACAATAAGACAAGGTCTGATATCCTGAAAGCCTTGACTTTGGATCTTTTTTCAAACCAATGTTTGACAACAACCTGGTGCCTAAAGAATTGCTCCAAAGCAACATCTCTCTACTCTTCTAATTTCAGCAAGCCAGCTAACCTTACTTCAATCCTATCATCACTAGAGTAAAATTCTTGCATAAATTTCAGGACAGGTATTTGCAAGTGAATAGAGAACACAAGCTCTTGGCCATACACTAGTTTAAATGGTGAAGTCTTCAACGCAACCTTGATTCTAGTCCTATCTTCCCATAAAGCAAATCTTAACTGGGTATGCTAGTCTCTAGGATTGTTCTCTAACAGTTTTTTGATTACTCCTAGGAAAGTTTTATTAGTTGATTCTGCAACTCCATTTCCTTGCAGATAATAGTTTGAAGAATAATTTAAAACAATATTGTGATCATAAGCCCATGAAATGAACTCGGCAGAAGAAAAGGTAGGGCCATTGTCACATACTAGTGCAAAGGGTACTCCAAACCTGGTTGTGATGCATTCAGTGAGGAAATTGATTACTACTTCAGTTGTGCTATTCTTGCAAGGTATAGCTTCTATCCATCTCGTGCAGTAATCTGTGGCAGTCAAAATGAATTTATGTCTTGCAGAAGAATTTGGGTTAATTACCCCAATAAAATCAAGTGCCCATTGGGAAAATGGCCTTACCTCATAAACAGGCTACAATGGCATGGCTGGATAACACTCTCTTGATGCAGAAGTTTGACATATGTGACATGTCCTTACATTTTGGTGGGAATCCTTAAACACACATGGCCAATAATAACTAGATCTGAGGATCTAATGTGCTAAAGAATCCGCATAACCATGACCCGTGCCATGTTTCCAATGAAATTCAACAATTGTGTGCTTAGCTTCTTGTTGATCAAGGCATCGTAGATAAACCCCCTAAAAAATATTTATGTATAACAATCCTCCTTTGAGCATATAATGGGAGCTTTTCATTCTTAGTGCTCTCCCCTGAGTTGTATTCATTCCCTTTGGGCACCGATTATTGAGCATGAAATAAATAATATCGGCATACCAAGAGTCATTAGAAAATGACTGTGTTGTGTACTGCTAACAAGTAATGTTCTTACCAGCATCTGCCATTTCTTTAGACAAGCCTTGACCTCGGACAAGTTTCATAGGGTAAATCTCTAGATCGAACTCCTACAAAATAGCCATCCATTTCCCCCTTCGTTCTCCCAACTCGCTCTGCATAAGTAGAGACTTCACAATAGCATCATGAACCACAACAATGATCTGACTTTGAAGGATATAATGCCTGAACTTCTTGATAGCTCTAATCGACAAAAAATCTTGTTTCTCAAGAGGTGGTTACTTGACTTCAACATTCTTAAACAAAGAGCTCATGAAGGCAATTTTCCTTTCATCTCCCTCCTCTCTTCATTGTGTCAGGACAGTTGCACTCGAGTGTTAAGAAGCAAAATAATAAATATAAAATGGCTTCAAGTAATCAAGACTGGTGAGGACTGGCACCTCTAAAATGGATTGCTTAACTTGAGGAAAAGCAACCTTTTCCTCATTACTCCATTCTATTCTAGCATCTTTCTTCATCATTTCGTTCAAAGGTTTAACAATTTCTGCAAAACCTGTGATAAACTTCCTCACAAAGTTGATCTTTCTGAAGAAAGATCTCATCTCTTTCTTACTTCCTGGCATGGTTAACTTCATAATAGACTCAACTCAGTTTGGATCTATCGATATCCCTCTTTCTGAGATTATGTGTCCCAAAAGTTTCCCTTCAGAAACCCTGAACACACATTTTTTAGGATTTAGAGAAACACCATATTGGATACATCTTTCAAGAACTTTAGCCAAGTCTGCAACATGGTTTAGTCTATCTTTAGAGAATACTATAAGGTCATCCATATAAATGATGATGCACTTACCAATCAAATCTTTGAACGCCACATCCATTGCACGCTGAAAGGTTGCTCCAGCATTTATCAAACCAAATGGCATCCTCCTGTAAGCAAATGTTCCCCACTTAGTAGTGAAGGTTGTCTTCATTCTGTCTTCATAATTAACAATCACTTGATTGTACCCAGAATAACCATCCAGGAATGACATCATTTGAGACCCATTGACAGTTTGCAAGACTTCATTTAGAGAAGGGAGTGGGTAGTTGTCCTTTTCTGAAGCTCTATTCAAATTCCTGAAATCTACACATAGCCTGATCTCCCCATTCTTTTTATGAACTGGAACCAAGTTAGCCACCCATGTTGAATGTCGTACAGGAAAGATTATTCTTGCAGAAAGCAATTTCTAAACTTCCTCAAAGATCAGTGGTTCAATCAAGGCGTTGACAAGATGTTGTTTCTGCCGAAATGGTCTAGCTTCAGGCTTCAAAGGAATAGTATGAGTTATCATAGAAGTATAAAATGTTTTTAGATCTTCATACCCCCAAGCTATGGCAACAATATCCTTCTTCATTTCCCTCAATATATCTTCTCTAATTGCTTCAGGGTAGGCTTTCCCTATGTAAACATTCCTTTCAGGGCCAGAGTCAGCTAAGTTAATAGTCTCATATTCACCTCCCTTATCTTCGGTTGATACCTTTTCCCGAGCCCTTGGATCTAAATCAAAAATTATTTCTAAGGCCACCATTCCCTTGGGAATGCTATTACTTTTTAAATTAAGGACACCTTCTGTATCACAGTCTTCGAGGTTCCAGTCTCCTTGATCCCTGTCAGACTCATCAATGATCTGTCCTTCGAAAACATCTGAGCTTGCTTGGAAAGCAAGGATATGTCGATCATCGTCAAAGACTTGAAAGTTCCTAACATTATCAGGGATAGTCAGGGTGGATATCAATTCTAATGAGAGTCTCTTGAGCTTGGAGCCTTGCATGGGCTCCAAGGTACTTGCAGCAACAGCTAATGAATCAGCTATTTGATTCTCCTCTCTAGGGATTAAACTAATCCCAAAAGCATCAAAGTCTTCAATCAGGTTCCACACCCGATTTCTATAAGCTTCCAGCCTTTTATTGTGACATGTGTACTGGCTGTGCACTTGCTTGATAATCACTTCTGAATCTCCTTTAACCATCAAGGCAGTAACTTTCTTCTAATGTGAAAACATCATTCCCCGAGCTAATGTTTCATATTCTGCTATATTGTTAGTGCATCCAAACTATAACCTGTAAGAAGTAAAGAATGTTTTCCCATTTCGGCTGGTTAACTCAATTCCAGCACCACACCCTATTTTAGATTTGGATCCATCAAATGTGAGGATCCATAGCCGATTATGAGTTGGGGTTGATCTCTTTGAGCTTGTTGTGGTTGCTTGGATAAGATAAACCATAGGTGGGGCCACTTGATCTTTTGCATCAAATATTGGGAATGGGTGTTCAATAGGTTCATCAGGTGCAATATCCAATTCCCATTCAGATATATCATGTAATCCTAGGATATCTTTCTGACAGTTATATGTATCTTTGATTAACCCCTTGGGTTTTGGTATACTTATGAGTGTAGGGGTATCAAACAAACCTTGGGGTTGTTCATCACAACTATGTTGGCCCGGTATTATGACCAAGGTAAGTTCAGTTTGAGGAGGGACTTCCTCTGAAGGTATATTATCCCTGATTAACATTATTGCATTCCTGGATTCAAATGAGAAGTGATCTGAAACGGTCTCAAGGTGACTTGGGCTAGTTTCTTCAGTGTGGCAATCATGATTTAGAACACTGATGCAGGGTTGGTAGGTCAATTCCAAATGATTTTGGTAGTGCACCCTACACCAATTTGGGAGTAGAAGCCTCCACAAATTGATATCTTCCCCTAAGACCAGTTGATCCTGTTGCAGCTTCCTAATCAATACCTTTTGGTTTACACTAATCATGGGATCAAGGAATTCTTGCATTGAAAAATCATTAGAATCAAGAACCAAAAGAGTCAGAATTTCCTCTCTTTTATAAAGCCCTATCTCGGTTTCAAAATAAGCTACCTCGTTGGGACAGTCATACTCAATGATGATATGTTTGAGGTGAGGTTCACTCTCAATCCTAATCTGCGTAGGAATTCCCCTCCATGGTAGCCACATATGTGAAAAGTTGAGGGAGAGATATCCCCCTATACTCTTCATTAGATCTCTACTCAAAAGAATACCGTAAGTCTTAGGAATGTCTGCTACCTGAATATCCATATTGGTTTGAATCCTAGGGTTAGACCCTACTTATACATGTATATTTCTCAATTCTCCAACTTCATTAACCTCTATTTTATCAAGTTGGATGACCTTCTTATTTGTTTGGGCAGGATTCAATCCCAATTTCTTGCATACAGAAAATGGCATAACATTGCAAGAAGCCCCTAAATCTAGCAGACAATTGTGTAGATTCTTCCCACAGACTCTCAAACTTAAAAGAAATGGTGAGGTCCCTACCTTGTTTCTGAACAAAGCTGCATTCATGTCCGCAGCGGGTGCCACATTGGTTTTCCCTTTTGATTTATCAGCTTCTTCCAAAGCTTTCAACACTATATCCCGTTGGGAAGGGCACCATTTTAGGATGTCAAAGTATGATAAAGAGATTTTCTGTCTCTGCATCTCAAAAACAATATCAAATTCTGTGTTATAACTTGCATTATATTTGAAAACACCAAATGAATTAACTTTTCTAGGGAAGTCACATGGACCCTTCGGTGGAGGAGGGTTGTTATCAACACTCTGATTCAGAGGCACCATGTGGTTACATGGTTCTGATGTAGTGAATGGACCCTTATTCTGGTTTCTTAGGAAGTGTCCTCCCTTTTTCTAAAAGGCTTGGGCATCATACACATCTTCCTCTGGTCCATTGTCATTCTACATTGGGAATGAAGGTTCTTCCTCAAAGAGGTCATAAGCCATTGTTGTATCCACTGAGCCACCTCCTTTATTTGAAGTCCCTTGGAATGTTTGGCCATCTTCCTATGCCATCTTCACAACCTTCTCCATTTCAGGACAATTCACCTCAAAATGAGTTGCAGTATCATGTAGCCTACACTAGTTAGTCATAAAATTGAGTTCAACCACATTTGCAGTATGTGGCCTATCCTCATTAGCTTGATAATTGTGAGAAACCCCACCATTATTTGGCCCTGTGTTCCATTGCCTGTTGTTATTAGGCCTCTGGTTATATCCTCTATTCTGATTTTGATAGCATTGGTTAGGGAAGTTTTGGCCTTGATAATTTTTTTGGCTGTGATTGTTGTTGTTTTGATAATTACCCTGATTATTATTATTCTGATTAGGGTAATTACCTTGATTAGCATAATTACCTTGGTTCTAAGAGGGGTTTAGTTTAAGCTGAGCCATGCCATTTGTGACTTGAGACAAAGTTTTCTTTAAGGTCTCCACCTCATTTGTGAGTTGAACTGTCCTTTCACTCTCAACACTCTTAGCAAGAGGTGGCTGATCAACAGGATTTGGTATTCTAGCCTGATTATGATAACCATGTGGACTGTGATGAGCCTGTGATTGTTGAGAGAATTCAGGAGCTCCATTGGCAAAGAATGGAACATGAGATTGAGTCTGCAACTTAGACATAGGTCCATAATGAGAAGGAGACATCCCTGGGATAGTATTAAATAAAGGGGTTGGATTAGGCATCTGATACCCCATAGAAGGAAAACCTCCTCCCAAGTTCCCTTGTTGAGAGCTAGTTTGTTGTTGCAGCTTTATGGCTAGATGATAAACTTTAGACAGAGAATCAATATATGTCGGCTGGTAAGTCCTTTGTAGGAACAAGCCAAGCAAAGGGTCTATAACTCTAAAATATGCCTAAATGGCACTATTCTCAACAACTAGATAGGGGTCCTACAATCTCCTATACATTCATTGAAACCTGGTATTAAACAAGGGTAGTGATTCACATGGCTCCTTGCTAATGGTAGCAAATTGATGGAACAAAATGGCTAGATCCACATAAACTCTAAACTGATTGATGAAAGCATTCTCCAAATCTGTCCAACTCATAATAGAACCTTGTGGAAGATTTAGGTACCAGGTGTACACCATATCTCCTAAGGAATAAGGGAACAACCTACAAACCACATCATGGTGAGCTATCTGGGCTCTGGTACAAGCTTCCTTAAAAGCTTGTATGTGCTCCTCATCACTCCTCGATTCATCATGAATGTATTTGGGATAGAATCTCTCAAGATTCTTGGGCATATCATGAAAGCCTCCAGGAGTAGTCCCCAATGGAGAGGGATTATTCACAAAAAATGCCATTGGTGGTAGTGGTGGAGGTTGAGCCAACTGTTGGATGGGCTAAACCAGCTGTAATGGAAATTGAGGTGGATTTGGTAGTGGATTCATGGGTATCCACTGGGGAATTGGTGAAAATCCTGGTGGAGTGAGTGGAGCTAACAAGGGTGGTAGAATGGTTGCCCTGTGAATCTTGTGTCTCGTTGAGGTCTCGAGTTCTATCAAAGGTGGTGGGTTTTTAGTTGATCGAAGAACTTTATGGGACCTCTCTGGTGAGAAAGACCCAATGTTATCCAGTTTTCTCTTCTGGCCCTCCTTCTAGCACCAGTTCCTGTTGAGGTGCCGATTTGACCCACAACATGCAAGTAAGATAAAAGTAAAAATATATCACCTCTCCTGAAAGAGACAATCAATAATCAAACTAATCACCTCCCAAGGTCTTTGATGTTGGTTCACAACGTTGCTGTTTCACGAAGTGGTCAATATGGCTGTAATGTTCAAGGGGCCTGCTAGTTTTGAGCTTTTGGATTGTTACAAGATCAAACATCTATCTAAACCTACTTTAACCGGCGGTTTTAAAGAAATAGAAAAAAGATAAATTAAGGTTTTCAAACTGAAAAGAATGTTGATTCATTCAACTAATCAGACTTGTTACCTTCCAAGGAATTCCTAAACTAGAACTACAAAATAAAATTAACTTGTAATTGATACAAAGTTTCATTCATTCACAGTGCAAAATTTAACAGTAGATTGCAAATCATCATTCAAACAAAACATAAGATAAAATTTCATTCCTTGAAAGGTTTTCAAATCAAATGATTAACCCAAAATGAATACCATTCTAGAGCATAATATAAAGAAGGTTTAAATCTGGCTACTCCTACTGTCAATGAAACAGATAAGCAACATTTACAAATCTAGCAAGATCACCAGTGTACATAAAACCATGTCTTCAAATTATCTCCATCTATGCTAAGAAAATATGGAAGATACATCACCTCCTCCTCCTACTGAAGTTCTTAACAAAAGATAAATAGCAAGAATCATGCAAGATATATCAACACAACAAATTCACTAAGAACACAATGTCTTCAGTTGTATCAAATCCCCAAAGATAACAACAATTCGAGTCTTTCGTATTACAACAACTGCTCAAAATAAAATAACTTCTAACTCCTACTTTACTTCTTGAGTTTCTCTACCCTCTAACCCTAACTTCTAACTCTTACAAAAAGATCTGCCACAAAGAGGTGAAAATGCCATATTTATAAAATGCGCAAATGCGTCGGCCCAGTTTAGGGTTTACAATGAGTCGGTCATAGAAGAAGTCAGCCCTAGAAGAGTTTGAAACAAAGTCAAATGTGTATTAAATGCAAGGGCACTAACTAGATCGGCACAGGATTTGCCACATAACTCAGATCAAAACGCGTGAAGAAGAGGCAAATCGAAATGATGAGGAAGCACAACTTTTGATGCAACTTTGCATTAACTGTTTCCCCCATGTCGCCCATACCTTGCTCCATTTTGGCCTTCGTCATCAAGAACGTCCTCTGCAAGCCATTCATAAGTGGCATAGGTGAAACCCTAGTTCGCCATTCAATAGCATTAATATCATTCTTCAACTGCCCATCGTATTGTCTTAGTCTCCCTTGTTGGATTGATATTCATTAATGACTACACTGTAGGTCGCTGCATCATCCAACTGGTGGGTTTACTATATCCCATGATAGCCTTAGTTCTTTGTAGCAGGGTGTTCATATTTGGATCTGAAACCTCGAACTAGACTAACGTCATCTTGCCCTCAAGAATCCTACTCTTTTTGTCCAGCTTCATTCTTCTATTTCAGATATGGATGATCCCTTTGTGCCCTCTTAGCCTTTCCAGCCGCTGCCTTGCTAGACTCAACCTGCATTCATCAAACACCAATGTGAGAATCCAATTGTTGACAACATTTCATCAAAATGTTAGCTCAAAATCATGATAAAACTATTAAATCAACCCTTAAGCATCAACACTGAAAAGTTTGGGATTTCGAGTTAACCGGGGAAAACTAGCCTAGGAGGAATTTCAGAAAATTTTGAACCAGGCAGATTCTCACTAAGAAATTTACCAAATTAAAGCATGGAAACATAAGAATTTATCATTAGAATCATCCATTTCACCAAATTTCCTCGTTCCACAGCGCCTCCCAGAAAATCCAGAAAAAATTCAGTCGAACCGGATTTTCGCGGATGACCCAAAATTTTGCACTTTAGAAAACTGAAGGAAATAGGGAAAATCTGGAGGCATGGAAATTCCATGGATGACCCAAAACTCCAAACTCAGAACACCCTTCTGGGAAGATGAAGGAATTCAGGAAAATTCGACCGGGCAGGAAAATCCCGAGGTCAATAGGAAACCCAAAAAATGGCCATGATTTTGCTCAAATTGACCAAAGGTCACAAATTTGAGGACCCTAGGCACGAAAATTGTTTAACACGAGCCTCCTACAGATCTTCTTTGAATCCTAGGCTCAATCGAAAGCAGATCAAGACAAAATGGCGACGCCCTAGGCATGAAACCCTAGATTTTAACTATGAACGCATAGGGCAAGCCATGAAATGCCCAAACACACAGGAACTCGAACTCCAAGCAAGACCATAACACTTTAAAGCATAACAAGATGAACATATCAACTCAGGAGAATGCAAATGATAAAGAAAAATGGCATAAAGCTCTAAAAATTGACCAATACTCAAAAACCTGACAACCAGACATAAATTTGGAAAAATCTGACATAGGCGGAATTCCGTGAAGGCCAAAAATATCCAAACTGCAGTGTAAAACAGGTTGAGCCGGACTTCGAGCGCTATCCGAGAAAATTCGAGCAAGGTGGACAAACCGGGAAAATCCGACCGGTGCAGACAATCCCGAACTAGCTCAAAAACCCGAACAACAACACTAAAACCGGAGTTTGAAAGAAAACTAGGAAAATCCAGACAGACCGAAAAATTTGGAACCAAGGTAGAAACCCGAACTTTGCCCAAAACATAAGATTTTCAATATGGAACTTGGGGAAAAGACTTGGGCAAGCAAGATAAACATATTAAGCACATGCCAAGGCAAAGCAAAACCTCAAAATCGAAGGGGGCAAAACACAAAGAGCGAAAGAAAAAGAGGGTCCCATTTTAATCAAATTTAAAATGGGGTGGTTATGCAAGGCATAACAAAACTATTGAACCATTCACTAGTAGAGTCCCCTATTTCATACCCATCATTTTTAACTTCCTTCTTACTAGGAGTTTTAGGGGAGACTGAGATCAACTTTAGCTTGATATGAGTAGAAATCAAACACATAAACCCTTGATGAAGAACCGCCTTCTTAGGGTTCTTTCTGTGGTGTTCAATACTCTTCTCCATAGAATGTAATAGGTAAAAAGGAAACAAGACTGAAACATTATGCCTAAAATGATTTCAGAGCATAAAATGGCGAGTGTAAACCACAAAGAATATACCTTCAAGGGTGAAGTAGTGCATAATGGCCAACACAAGGTCCCTCCAAAGCAGCTTCAGGGACTTCCTAGCATAACCTCCACTTCCAATTTCCTTAACCTTCTTCCTCTCGTCATGTTTAAATAAATTCGCAAAAGCCTTCTTAGCCACTCCCCTGTCTTTGAAAAACTTTCTCCCAACAACTGAAAGACTAGTTACCTCTGCAGTAAAATCCTCTTCAATTCGAAACTCAATGCCCTGGTAACAAAAAGACCTCCCATTCCATCCTTTCACAAAGAAATGCATTACATTAGGGTCCGGGCCTTGAATTATCTACATAAATTGAGTAACCCCCCTCCCCCAAATTCCAAGTGCTCCCACATAGTAGCATTTTTTTGAAACTCTTCACAGGAGCTTGGCTCAATTTTGCAATGGTCACCACCCATAGTGACAACCAATGAACAAAAACCCAAGAACACCTCAAAGAAATGAAAAAGTAAAATGAACCAAGTGCTACTCAAAACAATACAACAAACACCCACAATACATGTGGGCTTATCATTCAAAGTAACCCTGCCAAAACTGCCAGTCCATCCTTCTACGGAAACCAAGGAAAGAATAATGAAACTAAAAGAGCAAAGGGTCAATGTGCAAAACACAACTTAAAATCATAATGAAAAAACTTTCCCTGAGAACATCTCGCCTAGAAACAAGCCAGTTGATCATCATTAGAAATACAATTCAGATTAAGAGGTAGCGATTCAAAAGAATTCCACTTAGATCTCTTAGCCACTCCCATGTTCGCAACCCCATCAACCATCATGTTTGCTTCACAAAAAACATGTGTGATTTTGATCTCCTCAAAAGAGTTAATAATAGATATCGAGTCATTAATAAAATTGGCAATTGACCATGAAGGAGGACATTTCATCATGAGACAATTAATCACATTAAGAGAGTCCCCCTCTAGCCATAGTTTAGAAACACACCTTGTTTCTTAGCAAAACTAATCCATGATAAGTTGTTGCAGCCTCCGCATAAAAAAAACAATTGTACAGTAGAAAATCAAATTCAATCAGTTATGTCTTATTTCTCTTGCACACTTATCTGAAAGACATAGGGTATTCACCATACATTTCCCTTGACAAAGAAAACATGTGCTTTCATTTATTTTTACTGTATATCTCAGAAGTGAAATTATTTGTTACATAATGTTGCACTAAGAAAATAATATATACAAAAAATGCAAAGAAAATGTTTGAAATTTAACATCGACCCTCATTATTTGTCTTTGAAAGGGAATCAAGATTAGTGGGACAAGAATAAAAATAAAATTTTGATGATTGACACTTAAAAGTAAAACGAGGATATGAAAAGTGTGGACAATGATGGGTGCTGAAATTGAAAACCACAGTTCTAATGACATTCTTTATTTTATGTCATTAGAGATAAAGAGCACATACAATTTTATATACATAGCAAATGAAGATTTGAAACTAGTAAGCTGAAAATGTAAACACTATAAGATTTTTCCTTAAACAATAATTCACATAATCACTTACAAAAAAGGGTTAAGCATTTTTTATTCAAACTCTATTTTCTTTAATAGACATAACAATAAAAGAATATTTACAAGTACAGGAATATATACACTGTTTCATAGAAAATAAGGAATGTTTCATAGAATATATCTTTAGAATGTAGGAACTTCCTCTATCGGATATTTGGAAATTCCTACACACAAGTTTTGCTTCGGAGTGAAAACACTTGGAAGTGTTTCACACCGGCTCAAGGTACAATCATAAATTAATGCATGTTCATTATTTTAGATGGAGATTGGAGAAAATGCAGAGCTTGAGCATTCAACTAGCAAAAGAAGATATGTGTGTGGACGTGGCCCTAAAATTGTTAAAGAAATAATTCAAATGAGTGATTGTACAAAGACAAGCATATTTATGATTTTATCTTAGAATGTACAAACTTTCTCTATCAAATATTAAAGATGTCAAGTTGGATCATAAACTGGATAAGCAGATTTATGATTTTATCTTTAGAATGTAGGAACTTCCTCAATGGATATTTGGAAATTCCTACACTTCCGGAGTTCTACTTAGAGATTGAAAACACCGGGTGACTTTGAGGCCGGCTCAGAGTATAATCAACTTAGTTATGACACAATAGCAATCAATTTTCTTGAACCATCCTTTTGAATCTTGCATCACAATCTATTCTTCACACTTTTATAAAAATGCCACATATTAACCCCTTTCTAAATAAAACTCAAAATACCATGAAACAATGAGTCCCCTATATATTGTAGTAAAACAGTGGAAGCGTCTATAGGGCATAGTTTGATTTTATACAAGGATGCTCATGAAAGGAATCTTCAAGTGATGGTGAGTGAGTTGTTTGAGATTGCAGTTGATGGTGCAATATCCAGTCTTAAAGAAAATTAGCAAAGCAGTAAATGTGCAAGAAAATCAAATTATACACAACAAACAATTCACAATGTTATCTTGCATAATGCCTTAAGTTTGAAGACAAAAATCTCATTGTATCTTGATGAAAGTAGTGACCTTAATGGTCAATCATTGGAAACTATGATTTTAAAACGTGTTATTATGCTTATGGAGGCAACCTTTTAAGCAAGGTGGTGAGTGGTGGTTTGGAACAATGGCAAGTATGAAGGAGTTGCTTTATATGCATACTATGTAGTCTAGCTTAAGACAACATTCTTAAAAGAGATTGAAGGTGGATTATGGAACTCAAGGGTTACCATGATAAAGATTAAAGCAAAGATTGAGATCTATTTAAAAGCCACTATCATGAAGGTATTAAAGATGTCAAATGCAAAACCCTAGTAGCTGGAGTAATGAACACAATGCGAAAGAGGACAGTGTGCTAGGGTAGATTTAAGAGATCTCCACATTATCTAAACACAATAAAATGCGTCATTTATTTATTTTTTAAAATTAAAAGAAATTATTCAAAACCCTATATAGGACACATTGATACTTCAAAAGCATTTGATTTATTTTTCTAAATTAAAAGAAGTCATTCTAAACCCTATATAGGATACATTGATACCTCAAAAGCATCTAAAGGAGTTTGAGATTATGCAAACATATGTCAATTAAATACCTGGATTACAAACAGTAGCGCAAACATTGGAACCCTTGTTGATCAGAGTAGGAATGAGATAAACAACAATGAATCCTATGCCTCCTATCACACACATCTCCTTACCATTCTCTGTCATTATTTATTGAAACACTTCTCCATTTTGGTGAGCTACACCTGAAAATAAGGTTTCAACAAAGGTTTTATTATATGTTTATTAAAATGAAAACTCCATTCTGGGGAGCTATGCCTGAAAATAAGATTTTGACAAAAATTTTAGAGTATGTTTATTAGAGTTTTAGAGTATTTTGGAAAGCTATGTTCAAATGGATTGTGACTAACGTGATTTGCTACATTTAGTGCTGTAAATTGTAATGATGCCACAATTACCATACTACCACCATCTCTTATTATACCCGCTATGGTATGGCAGTGTTTTTCCCTTCTCTTATGTTATTTATCGCACTATCGCCTTGCTCAAGGCTTCTTGTTGTGGGGTTGCGATGTATACCGCTCTACCGCATATGTTGCTCACCTTCCTGGCGGTATAGTAGTGTATGCTTTTGATCATTTCTTGAAGAGTGTCGATGAGACAATCTTATTTTTCTTACCGATATCTCAATGTCTCACCGACATTAGATCTTATGTTCCTCTAATATTGGTTTCCGGTGTTGATGAGACAAGTTAATATCTCTTGCTGATATGCCACTGTCTCATTGATATTTTCCTTCGGTGGTATTTCTTTATATTGTGGTGTAACTCTGCCATGTCGGGAAGACTCGTGATTATCGCTACAATATGGTGGTGTTTTTACCTTCCCTTCTGCTATTTACTACACTACCGCCTTGCTCAAGGCTTCTTGCTACGGGGTTGCAGTGTATACCGCCCTACCACATATGTTGCAGTGTATGCTTTTGATCATTACTCGAGGAGTGTCGATGAGACAATCTTATTTGTGTTACCGATATCTCAATGTCTCATCGACATTACTTCGTTATATCCAAGAGTTGTGTTTCACCAAGCACTTGTAGATATACCTTGTCAATGTGACGTAAGTGATTCTCTTCTCGATATGCCCATAACTTGTTGACATTTCACTGTTTTACATTGTCGATGAGACATATAAATAATTCTCTTCGAGATAGGGGTGTCTAAACCGGTGCTAAACCTGAAGCTAAACTCAAAGCTAAAGTCAGAGCTAAAAGTGGCACTAAACTTGAAGCTAAACTCAGAGTCAAATGGGACACTAATGGTGGCGCCACACTCGAAGCCAATATCGACACTAATGTCAGAGCAAAGCAACACCAAAATTAGCGTTGACTTGTCTTGATTGGTGCAAATAAATGCCAAAAATAATGCCATCCCAATAAATAGCACTGACGTTTTCAAAAAATTGACAAAAAATACATTAAAATAGTGGGTGGAAGCAAAAAATGGAGCAAATCACAGGGATTTGTTGTAGTGTAGTATGAAGTTAATCTTTTTTTTTTCACCAACTTCTTGATTGAATGTTTTTTATTAAAAACAGAATCTTGAAATGAAAAATCTCACCTTTTGACTTGGATGGTTAACCCTACAATGAGTTATACTCTTAAATGGAGAACACCTAGATGGGGTATTTTTGTATAAGAAGTCTTTATATTAAAATAAGACTAGATAGGTCAAGTTGTCCTCTTTTGTTATCAAGAATACCATGGGTCTAATTTTGAGACTATATATACTCTCTTTTGTTTTGTAAGCTTCAAACTAGTGGCAATTTCCAAGACCTAGGTAGTTACGTTGAGTAACGCGAGAGTTCAAAGCTAGTATAAAACTAAATCAACTCATTTGAGTTATGCCTAGAAAGTCAAGGTGTGTAGAGTAAAAAATTTCTTTATGATTATTCATTGGTTGAATAGTCAGTTTGAGTTAACCCTAGGTTAGATATGGTACTCCAAGTCGAGTAGAGGTGGGTGAACAAACAACTCCACTTGAGCAGTGGTTGAACTTATTTCAAATAATTTGCCCAAAGTGAGTGCAGTAGTCTCTACATGCACTTGTCGATTCACTGTGACTTAGATTGCTTAACTAATCAGAGTTGTCTTACATAGATGGAAGGTATCCATAGTTGTTTGACGATATTAGTTAAGTATGGCACAACACTAGAGATCAAATGGCAAAACTAAGAGGGTTCTTAAGCATACCCTTTGTTGAAGGGCAGGGCCACTTCCAATTAGGAAGGTGTTCGAGGGATTGTTGGTTCGTGGTTGGAGGTAAAGCACTTGGATGATGCTCTCCCTCTTGCAAATGACATGCCGAGTCTTAGAAGATAGAAAGTATCTAGATATGGGATCTCTGACCTTGCATCTTTATGTTATTATTATATCTTATTTAATTGAAATCATTTATGCTAAAGTGTAAAAAAGAAAAAAGATTGATTATTCTTTTTAGTTGAAAAGCATGATTAGATGATATGAAATATATATGTATATTCAGTTATGCTGTTGTATTTTTTGTTTTCAATTTTTTTTTTTTATATCTCATTCTAGTTTATTACTTTATGGTAAATAAACCTAGTAAATTCTTTTTTCGAAGGATATGGTTCTTACAAGATCCCATGTGGGACTTGAGCCCTAATGACTCAATATTTAAGCATTATTTTAGGGGGGCCCTACCTATAAAATATCTTATTAAAATAAAATAATTAAGCTAGCATCATGCATTATCAAACTCAAGAATTATAAGAACTACATTTGGGGGTGTTTTAGGGGACATACCTCATGAAAATAACTAGGAATAAAATTTTGAGGTTGTTTAGGTCCCACTATTTATTATCGATGAACATTCACCTCTAACAACTACTACTACAAAGGAATGAAAGGTTGATACCATTTAAAGGGGGAAAAATCATCCATAGGTAAAGTAGCTAAATAAGTACAATATTAAATGTAGAAAAAGAGCCAAACTCCTACTTTTTGAACTATTATGATATGGACATAAGCTAAGCCAAATAATCCTAACTATTTTATTTTGTAGATATCTTTTAATTTTATGTTAAGAAAAACACGATTCATTATTTGTGAAATTCTTTATTTTATTTTTACTAAAAAAATAAATATTATATATTATTCTTTAATAACTTTATTTCTAGATATTAATATATCTTTTAAAATTTTATTTTTTTATATTTAGAAATAAATAATTTTTTTTTTGCCAAATAAAATTAATTAATTTATAGTATCTATACTTATTATTGTTGGTAAAGTAAAATAATATTATATATTTGTTTTGTATATGAGACTCTTATTGTTATTGTTTATTTATATATATAACATTTAATTTTACTTTTAGAACAACCACCATTCATTATTATAATTTTTGTAAGACAAGTTGCTACTATGAGGGTAGCTCTTTTTGTATTTAAAATCAAGAAACAATTACAAGGTCTCTATGAGATGATATAGGTTACATTCTAGTGGGAGATATCCATGTCTTATAATGTACCAGTGATTGAATCCCATAGGAAAGTTCATTCATCCTAACAATCTTAGTTGGTAGTAACAGTTTTGGCACCGCCATATTGTTCTTCACTATCCCCTCACATTGTAGAGTTATCACTTCTTTTAGAGATTCATTTTTCTGCACCTCCTCAATGCTTATTGCAAGGATGGTAGCATAGACAGTGAGGATGTATTAAATGCATGGATGTAGGAAGGTTGATCTCTCGAAAAGTATATGGATTCAGGAGATTTTATATGGTACAAAAACAAGATAAAAAGTTATTACAAAGTATTACAAGTAAGGAGAATGTATCAAAAATACCAAATGAAGAAGAAACTAATATCCTAGTTCACATCCCCAAGGAAATGAAACACATAAACCACATCCAAAGGGGCATCTCCCACATTATATTACCTGTATTTTTAAGATTTTTCAACTTAAATGGGTATTTGGAGGACATGGAGAAAAAATTCATGAAAGAAGACTTGCAAATTGCAACAATGTGAGATACATTGGTTTGCAATGCCACATGTTGGTGGAAAACTCATAAAGATACTATCCCTCACTGGCATGATTTTAATATCCTTATTAGAACTAGATACCTGCCAGATGAAGTAGAGTATACTATAATTCTAAAATACAATGGATCAACCACTTTTGAGGAGCACTTACATATAGGTATAACTGTTACTAATTTTTGGCTACCAACTAAATTAGTAAAGTTTTATCAGGCAATTATTAAATTAGGGTGAGAAATTTTTTTGACATTCGAGTAAATCAGATACGAAAACTAGACATTCAAATATTTATTAGGTATAGGTACAAGTTTCATGGCTAGTTCATCATGTTCAACATTTTAGCATGTGGTGTAAAATGAGCTCCCATAAGGGTTGAGCCCAGTTGCTTCTCTCTCAGATTCAAAAGATGCAACGAATAACAGTCGCATGTTTCAATCATATCACAAAAAATACGATCTGGGTTTTCGTGATTTTTGGATATAATTTATAAAACAACAAGATGAAAAAAATCCTTTAAATTTCGCACTGACCCAGTTTGTATTTTTTGAGAAATTTTTACTAGTTCTAAGGAAAAGGGCAAATCCACCTTTTTAAGAGGATTGTAAGGCTCAAAGGGCAGTTCTACATTAGTTTTGAAGTCCCACATGGGTTGACCATCACTCAAGGGGAGTTTTGGACACTTAATCACTCAGTTTTCTCTAATTTTGAGGCTTTTTTTGCATGTTTTTCAAACTTGCACGACCAAAGATGATTCATCATGCATATTGGTGGAGTTGAGAGTTAAGTCTCAATATTATCATTTAATTTTAAAGTGACAAACACTTAACTTGTATCTATTGCATGATTTTAAAGAAGAAAAAATATGTAATTAAATATTAAAAGTAATATTTTATTACCTTAATATTTACCATGCAATGTAAAATAAAAAAGAGCTCACATGATAAATATTAAAATAATCATATTGATTATCTTTAATATTTAATTGAATAGTTTATTTTTTCCCAAAATCATGCAAAGAAAAAATGGAGCAAATGGTGAGACATAACTACAGTTTCACATCAGCTTTGGAGTTCAGATATTTTGATTTTAGTTATCTCCTCTTGGCTTTTTCAAGCCCTTTATTGTATATAGGTAAAAGACTGTCTTTTTTCCTCAATTCTTGATGATTTTGCCTTTGCATTTCTGCAAAGAAGAGATTGATTTTGTAACTCAAATATTTTATAGTTAATATTATGCAACAGCTCTTTATAGGTCATTTTATCTTTGTTATTAGCAAATAAATTCTTTTTGATTTTCAGTATTATAACGTTTTGTCTTCAAGATTTCAGGGATCATCATTGTGTTGGATCTGATTAGAGAATTATTGTGTTTCAATTTTGAAACCTTTAATCTTATGTCTCTTTCATAAGTGTATGTATGTAGTAATACTTAAATTCACAGGTTATACATTGTGCATGTTGGTACTTTATCATTTTAGTTGTGAAAATAGAGTTTTCCTTCGAAAGAGATATTCTGTCAAAGCCTCTATATGAAACATTTTGATGAATAAGTTGTCAGATTTGGTTGTGCAAGTGGAAATATTGAAAATTCATTTGTGAGTCAGGTTGCAATTTAAGTTTCCATCATTAGGTGCATCACCTTCCATTTTAAAGTTTAGTTTATGCATTTAATTCAAGCCTTCTTCCCTTTTCCATCTAGGTCAAAGTTAGTTATTAGAAAAATCATGAAGGAAGTCGGCCTATAATCCGAAGGTTAACTTTCAACATAGGGTACCCACAACTTGAAGGTTTTCCCATGTTACACAGGACTTTGCTTTAGCATTCGGGTGCAATCCGGTTGATAACAATAACCACATGGAAGGGGTAGAGAGAATATGATAATAGGCTCTACATACAAATCTTGTACTAGAATCTAATGCAATAGTCAAAATGTGGTACGTAAACCAAGAAAGAAGGATTGAAACAAAATAGTGGAAAAAACTTCAACACAATTGCATTCACACCTTATTTTGCGATGAAGATGCAAATACTCACACCACACTATTGCACATAAAATAAATTATATTTAGTACAGCTGAAGAAACTTATATACAAACTCACACACAAACATCACTACCCTCCATTAGAATGAAGGCACATGGAAAACCATAAATTGGATGGATAAATATAATCAACTTGTGGAGAAATGATGTTATATTGCACATCAAGAAGGAGACAAGATCCTTAATTAGATATACATATAGAAGAAGATGAAAGAGAACAACAATTACATAGTGAATCTACAAATTCAATATTACAAACAATCCCTCAACTAAGGGAAGAGAATATAGCAACTACTAACAATCCTAAATTAATTAAAGTTGGGGACTACTAGGATGAACAAGTAGTTTCCAATGTAATTGAGATCCTATCAAGCATGAAGCTCTATTTCCTTGGACATTTATAGATATGAAAGGGATTAAAGAAGAAGTTGGTGTAATGAAAATACACTTAAAAGGATTCAAATTGCAAAATAAAAGGCCATATCGACTCAATTCCAATATGAAAATAAAGTAAAAATAGAGTTGGATACGATACTAGCGGTTGGAATCATAAAACCTGTTGAGGATTCACAATGGATCAACCTCATGGTACTACAAAACAAAAAGATTGGTGAAATAAGGATATGTGTTGATTTTAGAGAACTAAATAAAGCTTGTTTGTATCCACGATACTTTTCCAACTCCATTTATTGAAGAAATATTAGAATCTACTACAAAAAGGGATATATACTCATTTATTGATGGATTTTCCAACTACCATCAGGTTAAGATTAAATAATAAGATCAACCAAATACCACTTTTGCAATAAAATGGGAGTCATCTATGTACACAGTCATGCCATATGGGTTGAAAAATGCTTTGGAAGTATTCAACCAAATAATGGTTAATACATTTAAATATTTATTCATGATTTTTTATACATCTATTTGGATGGTTGGATGGTATATGGGTTGGTTACACTCCCTAGACATTAAGAAATGTATATTTTTGGTATCATTTGGTACATTGTTGGGCATATCATTTGCAAGGAAGGGTTAATGGTAAATCTTATGAAGGTGGCCTTGATCATAACCCTACCACCACCTAAAACAACATTGGAGATAAAGACCTTGGTTTATATCAAATACAACCAAAAATTTACCAAGGGGTATGCAACAATAGCCACACCACTAGAAGAGGTATTAAAGGAAAAGACCATTAAGTCTATAAATTGGATGAAATAATGTCAACAATCTTTTGATATATAAAAACAAAATATTGTTGAAGCATCGATACTGATATTTCTATATTGGACAACTCCTTTTCATGTACATGTGGATGGGTCTTGGATGGCCATAGGAGCAGTACTCACATAACCTTGCAGAAACAAAGACCACCTAATTTCCTTTGCAATATGGAAGCTCTCTTAGGCTGAAAATAACTATACCACTATAGAAAGATAAGCTTTATCAATGGTGTATACATTGCACAAATTTTGTCACTACTTATTGTCTACACCATTCATATTTTACACTAACCATGAGCCCATAAAATGTCATTTAAGAAAACCAATAATCTAGGGGAGGATATGTAGATGGCTTCTATTATTTAAGGAATTTAACTTTGATATTATGGTCAAACCGAGAAGGAATAAACAAGACCCGTAATATTTATCAAGAATTGACACAGGAGAATAATCGAATGAACATGAAGAGGACCTACTTGATGCAAATTTTTTCAGGATAACTATGGTGTTGGAAGAACTACATGGTGTAGCCACGTTACTATCTATCAGACAATATCTAATCGATATGTCTCTGCAAGATAAATAGATGTTATTACGGAAGTCACTCCTCTACACGTTGATAGAAGGAGAATTGTATAGAATAGGGAGAGATGATATAATGCGATGAGTGGTATAGGAACATGAGAGAAATGATATCTTAAGAGAAACACATGAAGGGATATCCAGTGGACACAACTTTGAAAATGCTACTGCTAAGAAAGTCTAACTAGTAGGACTATGGTGGCCTATCCTAAACAAAGATGCAAAACAATAAGATAAAAGTTGTGACATCTATCAAAGAGTTGGTAGGCCCAAGATACATGATGAGATGCCCCTAGAATTGGTATTATCCCAAGTATAATTTTAAAAATGGGCTATTGATTTTATTGGACAAATAGATCCACTAACAAAATTATTTAAACCTAGATTCATCATCACCGATGTAGAATACTTGACAAAATGTGAAGAGGTAGAGCTGACCAAAGATTGTATCACTAAAACTACCGTAAATTTCATCTATCAAAACATCATTACATAATTTAGATGCCCACTAAGCATAACCAGTGATCAAGGGAAATACTTTGTTAACAAAGTAATCACATAATTACTAAGAAGCTTTATGATTACCCATAACTGGACTAACCCTTATCACCCATAAGCTAATGGAGCAAGTGAGGGTCTAAACAAGATCATAGGTACCACCTTGACTAAGATGTGCAATACAAATAGAATAGATTGGGATGTCAAGATACCTATAGTACTCTAGGCATATAGGACTACTTGTAAAAGATCCATCAAATTTACCCCTCTTGAATTAGTCTATGGGATGGACACAAGCTTTCCCTTTAACTTCATAGTCCCCAACCTTCGCATCACACTCACCCTAAGATTGATAGATGATGATCAATAAAACAAATAATTGAGGATTTAAAAAAAATAGATGAGTATAGACAAGTTGTGGTATATCACCAACTTATGGAAAGAAAAAGTCAGAAGCTATGGCATGACTGAAATATCAAACATAAAATATTTAAGAAAGATGGCATGGTTTTACTATATGTCAAAAAATTTAAGAAATAGGGAAAGTTAAAAGTTAGATGGCTAGCTCCCTATTACATTGACAATATACTAAAATTCAAAGTAGTCAAGCTAAGGAAATTAGATGGAACACAATTATAATGCTATTTCCATGGGGCTAAATTAAAACATTATCATATAAACCTGAAATGAACATAAAATCACTTCAAGACACAATGGGACTACACTTTTTTCCAGTCAAAGGATATTTCCATTGACATCATTCCAACTAACTAATAGAGAGTTGCCTTGAGGACAAGACAAAGTTTTAGAGGGGGGATGATGTTAGCAGGGAAAGTGCCAAAATATAGAATAGAGCAATAAATCCTACCACAAACCACCAGAAGAGGGTTATGGAGTTCATAGTTGGCAAGTAATCTCCAATAAGTAGGTTATAATGTAAGGGACATGTCCCATTAGGAATGTTTATGTATAATATAGTATATTGTGTAACAAAAGAAGAGAGAGATATATGTAAGAGGTAAGAGATAGATATAGAGAGATATAAAGATAATAAGAGAGTTGTATAAGAGACATTATGTATAATATAATGGAAATATAATAGATATGGAGTTGATTAATATATGATGTATCATGGATGTTCTTTAAATTCTATTTACATTTTATTTATCTATCTATTTTGCATTATGCACTAATCCCTAATCCATATTTATTATTGAGTTTGGGGTATAAATACAATTCAAAGAATACTTGGGGCACAAAACTTCGGTCTATGATTCCCCACTTTTCTTGCTAACATTGGTTCCATTGTTGAGACCCTGGTTAGGTAATACATAGGAGATTAGAAAGTAAAAATATTTTAAGACAAGGATACTAAAAATAAAAATATTCTTATAAGTTGTAGTACTATCTCCTTGGTATCAACCTTGTGAGAGGGGGTTAGCCATCTGAGGGATGGAGAATGGAAAGGGGGAATATACAAAAGGAATCTTTGAAAGAATGTGACCCATTGAAATAAGCTACAAAAATAACTACCATGAGAAGAAATAAAGGAGTAATGTAACACCAAATCAAAAACGCCCATGAAAAAAGGAGATAAGAGATCTAGAGAAATTAAAGAAGAGATTAATTTGATAAGGGAGATTAACATGGCAAGCCAAAACAGTGAAGAAAAGAGGCAAGGATAGAAGCGTTGAAAAAGAGGAAAAGAGCGCCATGGGTGAATGATGAATGCACAGAGAAAGAGAGTGGGGTGCACGCAATGGAGGTGCTATTTGGGTGTCTTAATGCAAATTTGGCACAAAAATAGAAGGGAGAAAAAGAATTTGGAAACAGAAAAATAACTTATCCTTGGAAAGGGGTGGGAGGTGCTGAACCATAATGAGCATGAAAATATGGGAATTATCAGAAGGGATGTGGTGGTAGATGGTGGTCGAAGCAATGGGGATCCAACACCACTTAAATTCCATTAACAAATAATTTGTCAAGAAATTATAATTAAAGTTTGCTTGTTAGATTCCAAGCCCGATTCTTCAAGAGCTTTAGAAGGTTGTAATAACTGTTAGAGGTTATTTAGAATAATTGGTCAATAGAAGTGTGGGGAAGATAATACAAGAATAACTATAAATGGAGAATAAATCTAAGTTTAATTGAGGAAAAGAACTATCAATAATCACTAATGAAATTTCATTTACATAAAGAAAGGTGTCACCTAAAATGAAACGGTGTTATGTAGAGGCACAACCCTCAAACGAGGACCCATCCCTCATGCCTTATAAAGAAAGAATTATTTGTATTCAAGAACTACTGCAAGAAGAGGAAATGAGTCCACAAGAATAATTTGTGGTAAATTGTGAAGAAATTTTAGGCAAAGAATATTTTGAGACCAGATTAAAATAAGGGTTGATAAAATAAGCCTATGACAATAAGAAGTAATAAGGAGAAGAAAGCAATAGAACCCCTCCACAAAACAAAACAAGAAAAGATTAGGCATGCAATGGATCACTCAATTAAACTTTTGGTATTCAGTAAAGATACTACTGAAGCCACATAACACATTTTAATACTAGAGTCACTATGGCAAAGGAAAGTAGTTGATGAGGACAAACCTAAGTTACTTGACTTTGTGGGTTCATTGAGAAAAGATGTTTTAGAATATAAGAACCCTTAGAAAAGTGGGGAATCACATTAAAAGGGTTGTGTTTACATCCATTTGTTTCACCTCTAAATCAAAAGTAGTAGCAATAGGTAAAAGGAATCTAATAAAAATTACTTTAGCTACATGAGAAATATATCACAAAAATCCACTCCCTCAACCTAGGAGTACCCCTTAGCTACTGAGTGGGCCTTGTGCCACACCAACTTACAATATGCTTCAAATTTATTTTTAAATACCCATTTACATCTAATGGCTTTCTTCCCCTTAGGTAAACAATGGCTGATCAAAATAGTAGCATAACACTAGATCAAACCAAGTATTGAATTTTTTCAAATCCTTCATTTTATCTTTCATGGCTCTAACTAGGACTCTCACTCATCTAAAGATAAAGCTTCCAAGTCACAAATCTAAGGTAATAATCAATACACAATAAAATAAATATGTAACTATAATTAGAAGGGTGATACCTTTCAACTAGATAAAGTTGTTTAGTGGATCTTCTAAAAGGTATAACAAGATGCTCATATTGTTCCTCATCAAAACTTGAATTTAAAACTTCCCTTCCTCATTTTGTCTATCATGTTTTGTTTTGTACATTCATCTTCCTATGGTTCACTCAATATCAAAATGCATTTTTTTGTTAGGTTTTTCATGAGGTTATTCAACATCTACAAATAACCTAAGCTTTATAAAAATAACACCCTTAGAATA
>VDFB02324481.1:0-41004 GCA_007258455.2 Sequoia sempervirens | reverse complement strand
TTGATTTGCAATCTAATCTCACTAATAAGTGGGTTTTGATCTCGTGTTTTGAGTTCTTTGCATGAATTCTTGATTGTTTACCCCCTCCCACTTTTACCTCTTACAAGTACATAGCAACTACTCACAACTCTAAGGAGGATATTTAGTTATAGAGATTATGCTTTGGACTAATCTCTGAAGTGTCCTCTAGATCAGGGTCTAAAATAGGAGTGAGCTCTAGAGTAAGATCAAGCTCTAAGGTAATATAAGATCTAGAGTAGGATTAAGTTTTGGAGTCTATGAGAGAGCTCCAAAGTAGGACCGAGTTGAAGAGTAGGACTATGCTTAAAAGTAGGAGTGATATTTGAGATATATTCTAGAGTTGGTTTTGAGTGGATGGTGATTAAAATTAGACATGAAAGAGTGCCATATGTCTAGCAAAGGAATTGACCTTTCATGCAATAGAAAATCATATTAATTTCTAGTACCATTTTGTTTGAGACATAGTAGATGATGGGAGGGTGATGTTGGAGAACGTTTATGCTTCACATAATGTTGCAAATCATCAATGAAGCTAGTTAACACATATAATTTCCAATAATATTATGAGTCTATGGGTCTCTTGGCCTCTATCAATTAGATAACAGTGTTGGAGTTCCCCTTTTTCTTTCGCAAGGTGTTTGACAAGTGGGAGAACATTAGGAAAAAAATTCTTTACCATGCAATTCCAATATTTATATTTATTAAGGAGTGAGGCATCCCATTTTGAGGTTGCACACTTTGCCACATAGAGACCATCTTGAAATATGCACAAGAGGTTGTGAGAGCATCTAAATATTATTATAAAATAATGTGGTGGTAGTTACTTATGATGCATAAGAGCATGATTATAATAGGTTACATTGGAATCTTTACTAGCATTATGATAATATTATGAGGCATGCCATAGAGCATATTTGAGTGGAGGAAGAGGGCAACATTGGGTGCCCAAGTTAGGTGGTCAACTATGACAAGTTATGACAATATGAAAAGGTCTAAGGAATATTTTAAATATTGCATGAAGATGAAGACCAAGGATGGGCCATTAGAATCTATGCTATTTTGGGCATCACTTTATGCCCATGGATTTGGTACATGGTATTGTAAAACCATTTGATGGTTTCTAGTTTATTCATCATCTATTTATTGGTGCTTGGATACAAAGTTATGTATGGGGTTGTGTGGTTGATTTGCAAGTAATATTATGCTAATGGAATTAATCCATATTTACATATGTGTGTTACTCCTTTAGAGATATAGCTTATACATTATATTTTAACTATTATTACTAAATAATAAAATTGGTCTTTCTTTTAGAGTGCTAGGATTTCTCTCGAAAGGGTTTTCCCCACGTAAACCTTATGTCATGACATATTTTCTTATGTATTATTTTCTATAACTACAAATATTATATATTTATATGCAAACATATCTCCTTATTGATTAGTGTGGCAAGAATTTTCCACACCTTTGCATCCTTTCACACATTTCAAATTCATGTTGATTAGATATGTCAATTTTGTAGATTTACTTTTCAAGACCTACAACTTTTCTTATCTATGATATTTCCATTATCATAGATTGATAGTTTTGGTGTTTCTGGACTTATGGATCTCTATATGACAAGTGGATTCAAATTTGCATGCATGTCTTTAACATGGATGGTTTTGCAAGTTCTTCATGTTAACTAAAATTTATGGTTTTGTATAATCTATGAAGAGTCTATTTTTCAAATTATGATTCCCATGAGGTTTTTTGGGATGAAGATAGTTGTAGATTTTCATGCATGATTTGGGTATAGTTTGAGGAATTTGGTTACATATTTCTCAATTTTAAGTGTTGGTATGTGACTATTCACTTAATATTTATATAATGGTTCTTGTTGGGTTTCTAAAACACATATGGTCCTATTATGGATTTGTGGCATGGTGCACTAGGTTTGTATCTGATGTTGGTGTTTTGTAGTTTATATTTATGTTTAATTTTACTTATCATTGCTACAAATTTGAGTTTACCTATTTTGAAAATATGTTACTTGGTGGATCCATGTTGTGTATTATTTGAGAACTTTGAGTTTTATAGTTTTTTGGGTTGTCTATACACATAAGTTACATGGACAACTCATATGTGGTTTGTCTATATACCTATAGATATTCTTAGTGTTCATGGTGTCTTATTGTGGTGTGATTTTTCTATATACTCTTTAGATATCACGAAGGTGTATATTTTGGTTTATTTACCCCTTCACCATAACAAACCATTGGTATTGTGTAGTAATGAGAAATATAGATGGAAGGTTAAGGTGCGGGTCACCTATTGCTAACCTATAGAATTAATTTTGGTCACTTGTTAATGACCTATAGAGGTACTCTAGATCACCTATAACTAACTGTTAGATGTACTTTATTCACCTATAACTGACTTATAGAGGTACCTCAAGTCACTTGTAGCTAACCAATAAAGGTATTTTGAGTCACTTGTAATTAACATATAAAGGTACTTCAATTAAGTCCCAACCTACCTATAGTGATACTTTTGGAAGCTATAGTGGCTAATTATAGTGTGTTTTTTATTAGAGGTAAAAAATGAGTTTTTAAGCAGTCTGGAACCCTTTACAAAAAAGATCAACTAAAACTAAAGATAACTACATAAAGCATATAGCAACACAAAAACAACACACCATCAGCACAACAACATCCAAAAAGGAGGGACAAAAGCAATAGCACTACGTATTGTTCAGGATATCAACAACCTCCATGTCGCTTGCCACAACCTTTTGACTGTCATCCATGACTTCAGACAAATCTTTAACAGGAGTCCCATCCTGAACCTTGGTCTTGTTTCACATTCTAGCCCCAAGCCCACCCACATTCACCTCACTAATATAAATATTATGATTATCATCACCCTTATCAATAGAAACCTCTTCCTCCATAAGCCTACCACCAGCATCAGTCTCCTCACTAGGAGCAATCTCCTTGTGTTTCTTGGCACTATCAAAAGGAGAGGAAATTCGCACAGATTCAAACTTAACCATAGATTTAGTCCCCTCTCCACCCTTCTCTAGATTAGCACAGATCCTCTCCTTTTGGTCCTCAAGGGTGAGAATTATTTCCTCAAGAGTCTACTTCATCTTCAACATTTCACCTGCCACAATTTTCAAAGAATCAAATAGTTCTCAATCTGATTCTGAACTGAAGACTCACTAGCTTTACTCATTGCACCCCATACTTTAACATTGGTCACGTTAAGTTCATGGAACACCCATTTAAACAATTTGAAAAAAAACAATGGAACCTTCTCTAGTCATTCCTAGAACATTAGACACATCTTCACGGTCAAAGTTAAAAACACCCTTACCCACAACATCATCCTCCTAAGAGGAGCTTACCTTGTCCTAACTAGCAGATACATCCTTACCCTTACCAGCAGCAACCAAAATTTTGATTTTTTGAATAGAGTTTACTATCTCCTTAGCAACATACTTCCTTCTCTTTTGTGAGTCCAAATCCACAACTAGGGAATCCATAGTGCCCTGCCCACCAGCCATCTTAAGGGGAGAATCAATTTGCATCTCAAGCAATTGGCTCATAGACCTAACAACCAGTTTCTTGTTACTACCCCCTTCGGCTCCTTCTTATGCTTTTTCCCCAAAACAAGGGGCGATAAAGACACCTTACTAGTTGTTTCAATCTTCTCCTTCAAGCATCTACTTGGCATTTCAGCAGCAATATCCTCACTGTAGGTCTCATAACCCTTATTAGGGCTTGATACCCCTTTCTTAGACTTACCCACTTCAGGGAGTTGTGAAACCATCTCCATGGAAGCAAGAGAATCCAAGACAGTCCACATCCTCCTCAGACCCCAATTCCTCTTCCAAAACAAGTTTCTTCTTTTCCCCTTTCTTGCTAATTGACTCCTCTTTAGAAATCGTTTCATACTCCACAGTCAGCTTTTGTTGCTTACCCTTAGGAGTAGCAATTGGCTTAGACACCTCAAAAGCTTTAGCATAGTTAGAGATTAAAAGAATGAGCCCCACATGCAGTACCAAAATTTTGGGGTTCCTTTTGTAGTCCTTCAGACCAAAATCCAAAGACACCAAGAGATAATAAGGAAAATAAATTCTCTTTTTTATGGCGGAAATGATTAAGCATAAAAAAATGGTAAGCATTTACCACAAAGAATCGACCTTCGAGGGTAATATACCTCATGAGTTCCTCAGCCACATCCCCCCAAAGCGCCTTGAGAGAGCTTCGCTAGTACCCACCACTCTTCATTGTCTTTAGGTCTTGAGCTTCATCCCCTTTGAAAAATATTTACATGGATGCTTGTGATTCCTTCTTGTCTCTGAAAAATTTCTTGCCTTCTATAGACAACCTAGTGATATTGGATATAAAATCCTCATTCACATAAAATTTTGTTCCTCCCAATTTTAAAACCTTGTTGTTCCAAGATTTAGCGAACAAAGCCGTCGTTTGCGGGTTGTTTCCATGCAACCTTTCCAGATACAGATTCATCCCACCTTTCTCTAAAGCACACCACACCTCCTGCTTCTTCTTAACAATATCATAAGAGAAAGGCTCCACACCTATCTCCTCCCATGGCAACAAAATTTGTAGAGCCAAGAAGCTTGAGAACCTTGAAAGCAATGAGAAGAAACCTCGAGAAGGAGACGTAAAGAATTCCCACAATCTATGTGAAAACAAAATTATGGCAAGGGAAAATAATGAGCCTAGACTTTCATTCCATATAGATATCAACCAAGGTAGCTAATTATAGTGTGTTGAGAGGCTCTATATCATGATTTATTGGGAGCTTTTTCGTGGTTTCATAGTTAGATTCATCTTTTTACCTTGGAGATTGTGGTTTTAATTTTCCCTTTGGGAGCTCATTGTGTTGTAATTGAGTTATTTGATTGTGTGAGGGCCACTAGTGATCTTTATATTGAATATTTTTACCATGATGTCATGGGTAGTTATATATCACTTGCAATAGAAGACTTGTTGTGATATGACATTATGTCATGGAGGACTCTAAATCTTTCTTTTGTAGTTTTCGCATGATTTGGATATTGTAATAACACTTAATTTCAAAATAAATTGCATATTTGATCTTAGCCAAATAATGGAGTTTTGGAACTAAATAAATGATTTCATCTAAACATATACAATATTTAAAACTAATAATAATAACACCTTGACATCTCATAATTTGATAGAGGTTAGAAATCAATGAAACATTAATCTAATTTTCCTTTAGTAAAAAAATCATTATATGTCTTTTAATTTAATACAAAGGTGTATAAATCAACTATAGGAATGTAATCCTATAAAATACATACAAATGTGTTCATACATAGATACTACCAAACTTTGATAGATATAGTTATAAATTAAATTTTGTTATTTTTCTTTAAGTGTAAGCAATATGAATTTTATCAAGTTGTATAGAGGGAGAGCATCATCTTAGTGCTTTAGTTCTAACCACATATGAGCGATCCCTTGCACAACTTCCTACTGGAAGTAGCCTAACCCTTTGATAAGGGTGATAGATAATGGTGTCTATAAAAAAGTACCATGTCCATGTATGAAAACTAAATGTAAAGAGTACAAATGATATCACATGCAATTAGTCATGTAGGCCATAGATAGCCTCTAGCTTTACATGGCATCCAACTAGCATAAAATATTGTAAGTACTCTAGATTGACAATGCATGCAATATTAGCCAAAGAGTTCAAATATAATTATATTTTGATTCTATAAAATACAGATCATTTGTTCACAACACTATTGTGTTTTACTTGAATCAAAATTTAATGATCATAAAATAATTTTAAAAACATAATATACATTCTAGAAAACAAGTTTCTACAATATTATTACATTTCCCATACTCCCAACATATCATGCCTCTAAGTGAAAAGAATATTATTTATATATGGTCTATTTATAGTTTTAGACATGTAAATCCATATAATGGAACCATATGCTAATTACATAGTATTATATAAGGTTGTCCACGTGGTTTCTATTTACGCAATATAAGATCAATAAGGTATAAGGCTGTTGTAATCTTATTTTCTAAAAATATAATGCATAAAATCAATCAAGTATATATTGTTTTCAAGAATTAACAACTCAATGATAAGTACAACATCAAGTACAATGCTACTCTATAGAGTGAAAAACCTAATGGTAATTAAAAAAAACAAGTATATAATATTGTCTGAAGTGTGAACAACCCAGTAAATTAGACTTAAAAGAAAAGATTCATTGAGATTTATAAAAATTTGAAACCATTCTAGAAGAGGAGATTGCAAAAGAAATATCAGTGCCTGCGTTGGGCTACAAAGTCACAATAACCTATACTTTTACATCACGACATAAAAACATAACTTGATGATATGTTTAAATACTTATCATCTTGTGAGAGTGAGATCTTCATGAGCCTACAACATAATTCTACTTAACAATCCATTTGAAATAATAACACTCTTATTATTCCTAGGCAAGCATTTACACTGTTCCTTAAACAGATAACAAACCAAAAAGAAAAACTCATTATAACAAATATGTATTGAAGAATTTGATAACCCTTGATTATTTCCTTCAAAGAACATTACATTCCAAAGTTGGAGACAATTACATTGTATGATGTGTTCATATATACAATAGATAAGGTTACAACATTACTCTGATGAAATGACTAAGGACTATGTACTACACTCATTATAAACAACCTATTTTCCCTCTATAATTTCTCCTAATTGGCCTTGTTGTGTCCAAAATTTCAGAATCCTCACAAATGAAACAATAGAGACAATTGAAGAAAAGGATAAAATTAAGATTGAAGACACACTTGACACCTATCACATTGAGCCCCTTTGATTTGCAACTAAAAATGGCATCTAGAATATGCAATTTCACTTTAATTTTCCCACTCTATGTCTTTATTTGCACTTGAAGTTTGTTTTTCTCTTTTGCTTTTCAATCATGTGTAACTTTTTCACCTACATGTAAAAACTCATTTATTGCTTGGATTTTCACTTAGCAAGTAAAAAATTTCAACCTTGGTACAAACCCATGTATTGGAAATAGAATGGACATTCACCCAAGAGATTTACCCTTCATAATTTCCACTAATACCTTTGTATTTTAGTTTGACAAATTGTTAAACAATTTACCAGTAACTCCTTTTCCTGTGCACTCTGCCTATGTATTCTTGGTCTACAACTATGTATTTGTAATCATGCATTTCATATCTCAACATCTGTATTTGCATCCTCCAAAATCAAAACCTTCATTAGATCCTACAAGTCACCATCTAACACACTTGATTCATTCGTATTTGATCCTTTGTTCTCCATTACAAAGTCACTAGACACTGGAATTATTAATTGTTGAGTTATTTTGGATCACTACGGGGATATTTTTGATAGTATTGGGGTGTTTTTGGTGCCACTACCAACTGAAAAATGTTTAAAACATAGTAGAAATTATTTCCAGGTCATGAAAACTGGTTACTGGGTCGTTTTTGGGTGTTGTGGCACTTAGAACATGCTTCAAACAACATCAAAACCACTACCAAGGTGTGAGCAATGTTATAACTTACAAACAGTTTTCTGGAAGAGTAAACAACATTTTGTGCTTGCAAATCGTCTCAAAAATCTACCCAACACCCATACACATGAAGGAGAATGGTTTCAGTGTTGATCAAAGGTTTTTTGCAGTTTTACAGAAGAAACAAACCCAAAGTGGCGCCAAACAAGCAACAGAAAATAGACTTCAAAGATGCCCCCGCGAGCTTGGACCAAGTAAAGTCCCTTCACCATGAAAGGTAGCGAGAAAGACCATTAGATTTTGATCAACGTTGTTTTAAGCCTTCCTTCATGTTTCAAATTCATTCGCGTGCAAAAAGAAAACTTCCTTAAGAGCTTAGGTAATATCTATGCCCTAGATTCTAATATTTTAGTATCAAACTTTATCAAATTTTAAACTAAAAATATCCATTTCATGTAGTATGTTACAAGAAATTTTAAAGATTTTGAAGATTAATAACCTGCTCCCTCAACTCATTTTAAAATATTTAAATGTTTTAAAATATTTTCTTAATTTAACAACATAGGTGAAACTAGCAATCTAATTTTTCAATAGGGAAAATGATGGAATCAATGTCATAGAAGCATACAACCTTTGAGAGCTACAAAATCTTGTAGAGGGCCATAATCAATTATTTAGATCCTTGTAATGTCACTAAATTCACAACAAATGGATTTTTAGGGGCTCCTTTGCCAATGGGGCCCTTAGGTAAGGTGGCTATTTTTTTTGTTTGGGCCTTGAAACTCATTTGATGACCACAAAAATGGAGATATAGGCTATTGATCAACTAGGTTGTTTCCAAAATAAAAGAATATGAAATTTTTTATGGGACTCTTTGGGCTTGATCCAAATTGGTGACACATTAAAATCTTGACCAAAACTCACTTGGGAGCCACAAAATTAAGAACACATGCTCTTAATGATTCATCAAAAACTTCTACAAACCAATTTTTTATGATGAGCTTTAGATCACAAAATTGTAATGTTAGAAGTTTTAGGGCCAACTAGTTGCCATGAGGGATAAAAATGAGCTTCTATTGCCAACTTAGGACAATAGTAAATTCATCAAACTTGTAGGTGCCAATAGTGGCTCATGTTCAGGGATGCATGTTTCAACATTTAAGCATGGTGAGATTCTAGATGTCTCTGGAGTTTAGACCATGTGCCAAATCTATTGGGTGCATAGCACCCTCATTATTTTCACTGATTGAGACATGACAAGGCATGACTTCATGTACTTCTTTTACCTTGTCACATATTTCATCTAGACTATCATGGATACAATCTTCACCTGAACATACTTTATTTGTGAGCTGATCATAAAATTCATTTTCAATGATGCAAGATGTGCTTTTATTTTCTACCAAAATATCTTCCTCCATATGCATACTATATCATTATTTTGTTTACACAAAGAAATGTGCATGTTGTCATCAACAACTGATGATATGATATTTTTTGCATAGTCACATTTGACCTTTTCAATGATCTCAATCCACTCATGTAAATCTGATCAAGATTACAAGGCTTCAACCTTTCAGGCAGGGAACTCAAACCTGGCTCATAAATTTCACGTAACATGTTAACACACATTGAATCCTTAGGCTTGAAACTTTTAGTGATTGTTGACAAAGTGTCCAAAAATCTTGCAAATAAATCATATGATGATTCATCTCATATATTTTCATGTCAAATAGTGCTTGAACAAGCAACACAAGATTAACACTACTCAAATTCTTCTCATATTCAACTTGGAGTTCACTGTGATTTGCATGTTGTAATGATGGATAAATTAGAACAACAAAGTTATATTCATTTTTATAATCATTTTCATTTTATGACCTACACTGGTTGTATGCATAAGATGTTATAAGACAACCCACACTTGTTGACATATGTCCTCTCATCATTGAATATTTTGAGTTATTTTCAATATCCATGGTTGTAGACATGCAAAATTACCTGATTTGTATCACACATTGTTAATCTTGCATTTTCATCATATTCATCCTTGGTCACTGCATTTGCATCACTAATCGCCTTTTAATATAATTTTCCATCATTTCATCTTTTTTCCTCTATTAATTAAGTAATTTTGAATTATTTAATTAATTCATCCTATTTCATTAATTTTCCTCTAATCTTCCCTAATTGGATAATTTTAATTATTTAATTAGCCATAATTCTAATTTTATTTTAAAGTCTTATGATTAAATAATATTGAATTATTTAATTATCTAATTCCCATCTCATTCATTTGGAATATTCCTTTTTAATAAAGAATAACCTAATCCTCCATAATTAAATAATCTTGAATTATTTAATTGTCCTAATTTCTTTTTCAAAGGCATATTCCTAAGGAATATTCTCTTTCAAAATATCTCATTCATTCTTATCCCTCCATGTCTTGATATAATCTTATGCCTCCATCTCAAATAAACTCAACCAATTTTCCTAAAATTGAGGAGATATTTGAGTTTAAACTAATCTTGATCCTTCATCTTCCTTGATTCACTCAAATTTGTGGGTCTTAAGGTGCAATCCCAAACATTATTTGTGGGTCTTAAGGTGCAATCGCAACCATTCTTTGTGGGTCTTGAGGTTTAATCTACTCCATTGGTTCAAACATGAAAATCTATAAAGCAATCATTCCTCCTTCATTATTATCTTACCTAGAGCATTTAAGATAACTTGAGCACATCATTTTAAGAGCACTTGAGCACATCATATCATGAGCATTTGAGAAATTATCTTCATCTAGGTCATCAATCTTCATGCTTTTATAGCCATGTGCGCTTCATGATCAAGCAATCCAACATTCCTTCACCATGAAAATGGAAGGCAAGGTTTGCACATTTGTTGATTTAATAGTTTGATTTGTTTTCATTGTTTATTTGATTTCTAACCCTTGTATACATTCTCTTTCATTTTGTGAGTGGGATTTGATCTTCCATTGTTTTGGGTCTTCTTGGTTGTTAACCCTTGTTTAGATATCAATTTCTATTTTCCACTTCACATTAATTGGCATGACCAATGGGACCCACATCACTATTTTAATGAAATTGTGTGAATTTTAGTAAAATTGTAGGTTTTTGGGTTGCAGTTGCATTTTATGGAGGTCACATTTGCTATTTCTATCACCCTCGCTTTACATCCTAGCACGTTTGACATTTAAGGATGACCATGTTTGACGAATTTTATCGCATTTGCTCACTGGTTTTTGATTGGGTTTTTTCTTGTCTAGGAAGTTTGTCACGTTTTCCAGTTAATAAAGTCATGTTTGTTTCATCAGGTCATGTTTTCTTGGAATTTGGTCGGGTCTGTCAATTAACAGAGTCACGTCTATCAACAGGCTCGCGTTTACTTTGAAATAGAGTCATGTTTGCAGGTATGTAGGACCATGTTTAACTATTTTCTATCTTTGGTTTGGCTTTGACAATCACTTTTTTGGTTTCAATTTAACCTAACCCTAACCCTAACATCTTGTGTCTATTGTTTTGTGTTTTTAACTAACATATTTGTGCAACCTTTTTATTTGGGACAAGATGATTATTTTTAAAACTTCTAACATCATTTGTCTTGTAGGGTTTTCAAACAGTCAAAGACAAAATCATTTGAAACTATTAATACCTTGATTACAGGTTCCTAATGCAATGCTTTATCAAACATGTTTTCATTTATGCTTTCATTGTGTGGTAGTTTAGTTTACATTTGATTTGGGGCCTAAAAAGAATTTGTTTTTTGTGTATTGTAAGTTGAAGTGTATGTATCCTCTCCCCTTATGCTTCATGTGACCTTGGGTGAAGAGAAATACCTTCAATTTACCTTTTGTTTCTCTTTTCCCAAAAGTGTATTATCTACGTATCCTCTCCCCTTACACTTCATGCAATCTTGGGTGAAGAGTAATAGAAATACACTAAGCTTTCATATTTTTTTTTCTTTTGTAGGAGGCCTACCTTCAAACACATCCTAATGGAGAACTCAAGGGTTCAACCTCAAGTGAAATTTTTGGGATCACTATATAAATTGGCTAAGAGTGAAAACTATAGGTGGATTCGTGTATGTAGCACTCTAGACTTGCATTAGGGACTATGTTTTTTTGGTTTCTTGAGGTGATGTTGAGAGGTCGGTGGTGTTACCAATGATCCACCCACTAAGAAATATTTTTGTATTAAAATCCTAAGACCTTTCAAACGTATTTTAAGTGGTTCAAGGGATGTGGATCATACCCTGAAGCTACTCACCATGCACTCTCTTAGGTTGAGATATAAACTTTTTGTGTTTTTAGAAATAGCTTCCCAAGAAGTGAAAGAAGGTGTGCCCATGGTGTCTGTCGATGATCCCGTGTCACTAGACATCTACTATCCGCCTTCATAGGAAAGGGTTTTGAATTAATTCACTACCTAATCTATTTTAGTATTTACCCCTTAAATGGGAGGTGGTCCTACTTAAATTTACACACCTACTACTAAAAATAGGTTGTACTTGTTTGGTTCTATTAATCATTTTAAGCCAATCCTGATTGTTCATGTTTTTTGTTTATATCACTTACTACAAAAAAAAAACACTCGGACTCAAACATCACATCAAATTTCATCAAACTTGCAAGAACTTTTAGACATAGGTACAACAAATTGCATTTTCCAAAAAACAAAGTCGTTTTTGTACAACCAATCATATTTGCTTTGCATTTTGTCGCATTTGATTTGCATTAGGCCACGTTTGCTTAACATATTGCCACCTTTGTTAAACTTTCCGTTTTTGTAATTTCTCTATTTTTCCATACTAAAACCTACACAAAATTTCCTTTGGTTGCACTCTATCACATTTTGCTTTAAATTTGGTCGCATTTATTCTGCACATTGTCACCTTTGCTTAGTGCTTTGCCACCTTTGATAGAAATAGTAGTTGCATTTGTCAAAAGATTTGTGTTTGTTAGTAACCTAAACTTTCTCAAACCTGTTAACATTTGGAACTGAAAACTATCATAACTCTCGGTCCTACCATCAAAACATAATTCACAGTGGATCTTTAACTTTTGCATAGTCATTTGTACCTTCAAACATTACATCTATTCTTCAACTTGGTTGTCATACGAAACACCAACATATCTTTTTTGGATCAAAACATCAAAACCTTTTAAAACATCAACGAACCTAATCAACATCAATATTTTGAGACCATCATTACCATCATTTTAGATCAAACATCAAACATCCTTTTTGGACATCAACATATCAAACCTATCAACTTTCTAGTATCTTTTGATCTCATCTTTCTATATCTTGTGAAATTGTTTACTTAGTGGAACTATCTCCCTCCCAAGTTTTACAAATCATAAATATCATCCCTCTTTGTTTAAATTAATGAGTCTAGTCCAAACAAATATATCAACAAATCATTCATCAACATCTTGAGATACTAGCATAAAACAACTTTGTTATCCTTTTTTTCCAAAGGTTAACCTACAATCTAAAATCAACTTGAATGCCATCTAAATTCTATAACAACTTGAAAATCAATATTTTTGATCAAAATATTTATTTACATATCCTTTGAAATCCAACTTTGAAATAAAGAAATCCAATCAAACATCACACGTCATAGATATTCTCCATAACTTAGGTCTATTAAGAATTTTATGACTACAATAAGATCACAACATAGAAATAAAATGGCAGCCAACACTAGTAGCTCAAATATTCCAAACACTACCAACACCAACACAACAAATGTTCATACCACAAATGTTGAAACTTCAATCAAAATTCCATGAGGTACTCTACTTCTCAACCAACAAACATAATCCAATGAATGTAAATCCTTCATGACAACCAAGTGTTGATCCTTCACAACAAGACCTACAATGTACACATCAAGATTACATCACTCAACATAGGAATCAACCAACTAGAGGACAAGATGGTTACATAGAAGAGGATTCCAATGAAGACCTTACTGAAGAGAAGATTTTAGAAATGACATAAAACCCAAAAATGTTGAAGGTCATGGATAAATTGCTTAGTTTCGATCCCAACACCTACTTTTATAGACTTGCACAACATGGTGTCAAGTTACCCTATGATTATATAACATTGACAATCTTAAGGACACAAGCCTTATTTCTAGAGATGAAGATAATGTGGTTAGACAAGTATTTAAACCTTCTATACCACCAAAGGTTCCAATCCTTTTTTCACAAACAAGTGATCCTTCTCAATAAAAACAAGTGGAAAACCCATTGTATAGGAAACCGTCCTAAATAGAACAAGCAATGGTAGCTCAACAAAATAAATTTGATACTAATATATTGGAAACACAAAATATGCCTCAATAATTCACTAACCCTTTTATAACTCCTTCAGTAACTAACAATGCTTCAACTAGTACATGGAGACCAAACACATCAATAAATATATATGCAACCTCTTGGGCACAAAATACACCTCCACAAGGTAAAAATCTAATGTACAAAACATGTCGAATCTTCCTTATATACCACCAAACCCACCATTGCATGCCACCATGCCATCCCAACCCCAATATATGGCATCACCCATTTATATCGTACCAAATCCACCTACACAATCACAACAACCACCCATATATCAACACACACAAATCAATCCACCCCAACAACAACCCATATATCAACAACATAACACTCCTTAAGGTATGATACAACATAATACCCCACAAGATTTGTCTCAACAACAACACGTTCAAAAGAAACCTCCTCATCAAGATCCTTCACAAAATGTTCAATATCAACATGGTGTAAACTTTTAGAATTAGGATCCCAATGCAAATATCAACATGGGCCTTCATATACACAAATGCCTTAACAATTTTATTTTTTTTTAAACCAAAAAATGTGGATCCACAATATCAACATAATCTTGTGCCTCAACAACAAAACCTCATTCCACAACAAAATTGTGTTCTACAACAACAAAACATGCCCGCAAGATCAACAAAATCTTGGTCCATAATAACAAAATTATGACCTCCTCGACATCAAAAATTTAATCCTTAATATGCATACGTCAATCCACAAGATTTGAATGTTACTCTTCAATATCAATGCAATGCTCCTCAAGGAGCAAGCGTTTTGTCACATACACATAATGTCCTTCAAGGTTCCATGCATAATCCAAACCCATCTTTCAACTCATCATTCTTTGGACAACCAAACTATAATCCATAAAATCCTCCACAAGATACACAAGGAAACGAGTTAGCATTACAAATTCAGAACATTAATCAAAAGTTACACGATATACAACTTGGGTTCAGACCAAGAAAAGTTATGCATTGGAGGAAATTTGTCCTTATCCTTATGATCAAAGCATATATATGATTCCCTTCCTTAAGAACTTTGAAATTCCAAATTTTGATAAATACAAAGGAAGAGGAGATTCCATTGAGCATATACGTGAATTTTTTGTAGCATGTATGGGCATAGCTAACAATGAATCTTATATGATGAGACTATTTCCAAGGATCCTTGATGTACAAGCCATAGAATGGTTTTCTCATTTACCTCCCAAACTTAATACATTTAATGAAATATTAGAAAAATTCATCAATCACTTCTCGTACAACATCGAACAAGATGTTACTATACTTGAATTGTATAAAGTCAAACAAAATCAAGGAGAGTATTTTGCTTCTTTCTTGCAATGGTGGCGATACAAACCAAGTAAGTATAAATGGCCAGTCCCAAAAAAACAACTTGTGGAAATATTCATGGGAAATCTAAACATCGACTTAAGCTTCCAATTAACCATGTTATGTCAAAACACATTTGATGATATCAATGAAAAGGGTATAACCGTTGAAAGAGATCTTATTGCAAAAGGAACTATCAAACTATCAACAATCAAGATCAACCTTCTAATTCAAACGATAAACCTTGCTTATGGGCAAAGAACAAAAATATCACTAATGATGGAGTAGTGGATGCAAAATTAATACAAACCATACAACCTCTACCTAATAATCCTCAACCCCATGTTCAAAGCAACCAACAAAATAATCCTCCAACTTATCAAATGAACAATCAAGATTAAAATCCTCCAAGAGAATCACTAAGACCTAATAATAATAATTTCAATCAAACTAGATGAAAATACATTCCTTTGGGAGAACCTATTGAAGTGGTCTTACAAAAAATTGCTACAATCAAAACTTATCAAACTACCCAAACAAAGAAACTATGAGGAACTACAATTCAAACCCCCCTGGTACAATGAGAATGAAAATTGTGAGTTCCATATAACTAAGGGACATAACATACATAACTACATGAAACTAAATAACCTTATACATGATCTAATTGATAAGGGAGAGGTTGATATTGAACATCATCTTGAAACTTTTGGTAACAAGGACTTGGGCATCTACAAGGATCCAATCCTTGATCATAATAAAGGAAATGACCAAGGAAAAGGGAGGTATTACAATAAAGCCACATACAACTATGACCATGTAGTGGGAGCTACATTTGAAGCCAATCACCATATTGCATTTGTGACTATTGTTGGTAAAATATTTAGTGTAACATAACTACGCAATAAGGGAAGATTACAATCCAGGGAGCCACACCGCAATCCAAATTTTTTTTTAAACCTCCACAAGCCAACTACAACCTTATTTATCATCTTAAAAAGACTCCAGCATAGATTTATATCCTTGAACTTCTCAAGATATCTCCAACTCATAAATAAGTTCTAAATAAAGCTCTCCTAAACTCATCAATGCATAATGATATAAACATTGATCAATTTCAAGCCATGGTGGGGCACATTGCTTCTACTCACCACCTTGTATTTTCCAAAAGGGATCTTCCATTACATACCTATCATAACCAAGCTTTATACCTTGAATTTTTCATCCATAAGCACAATTTATAAAGAGAGTATTGATAGATGGTGGTGCAAGCCTAAACATTTGTACCTCAAAACTGGTAAAACAACTAGGATATTCTAATGAGGTTATATAAAAGAAAAGGAGTATTACAACTAGAGCTTATGATGATAATGAGAGAGATTCTGAAGGCACTATTAAATTTCATGTACAAGTGGGTCTGACAATAGCTGAAATAACTTTTCAAGTACTAGATCTTGACCTGCCCTAAAACCTTCTTTTAGGATTCCCTTAGATTCATGCAATGCAAGCCATCCCATCAAAATAACATCAATTCTTGAAGTTCCCTTGCCATGATAAGGAGGTCACTATCTATGTTGATCTAGAACCGTTTTATTATTGTAAGAACCTAGTAAAGAAATATGCAAAGATCTTCCAAGTGCCTAGTAGCGATATCTCTTTTCATTTAATCGACTATGTTGATCCTAATTCTCTAGCCTTGTCATCCTCTGCCCCATCATCCTAAAAAAATCCACCTAAATCTGATCTCAAGATCCAAGTGCTAGACAATGGTTACAAAGATTATCACATAAAGCAATCCCTTTGTGTAGGAAAAATTCCGTTATCACCTAGATCTTATGGAAATCCATAGGAAATCAAGGAAGAACATAATACAACTATTAATTTCAAACCCATGGTCTTCTCTAAGTGGGGAGATTTGAGCAAAGAATTCATAGAATAAGATATTTCTACTTGGTTGTACAAAGAAGAAGAAAAGCATGAGCTAGAACCTATCCACATCGATATCAACAATAAAGGTTTTCACCTTGTTAAGAGCATGGGGTTCACAGGGAAAGGTGGCCTTGGTATACATGAGAAAGGTATGAGAGAGCCTCTCATCCTAGAGAAACAAAAAAAATTCAAGGACTAGGATATGGTTCATTAGACAAAGCAACCCCTAGCAATGAAAGCACCATGTGAGGTTTCTTCCTCTCTTGTGGTTAGGACATTTGATGATGATGATTCCATCAAGGACACACACACACACACACACACATATATATGTATATGTATATATCATTGACCTATTCAAGAATTCCTTTTATCACACCGTAGACATGGAAAATAATATACCAATTGACATTACGATCCCATCCGACCACTAACACCGCTTCATCCTAAATTATCCTCAGCCTAACCATTTAATCAAATTCCTTATTTGATTAAATTCATCAATTTTTCCTTAATTAAATAAATCATCTACCTAATTAAGTCATCCTTTCTTGTTAATTAAATTAATTCAATTGATTTAATTATCCCTATTTAATTAAATAATTAATTTTATTTGATTAAATTCTAAAGTCTATCCATTAAATTAAATAAATTAAAACTTTATTTGATTTAGTCTAACATCATCTCTTTTAATTAAATAAATCAAAATCCTTATTTAATTAATCCTTTTATCATATTCTTCTCATATTTGATTTAAATAAATCCACAAATCTAAGTCAAATTTGTCACATCAATAATCTCTCATTAAATTAATTAACCTTGATTAATTTAATCTCTATTTTATGTCCCATCCTCTAGCTTTTGCAACTTGCAATGAAAATAGATTTTAATTCATTTATTAAATCTATATTTTCTCACAAGGCATCTTTAAAGGAATATTCTTCAAATTTGAATTCAAAATCCAAGTGGACTTTGTCCTTCCAACAAGGCATTTACTCCTCTTAGAAAGTCCTTTTGCCTTGAGCCAAGTGGCATTCACTTAACTTTTTCCCTCTTACATGTCATTTCAACAAATTCAAAATTCAAATATATGCATTATTGACACATTCTTCAAAACTTGCACATCCTCCATCCACTCATAAGCTGACAAGTGGCACTTTGGCCATTGGCTAATTCTTAGTCCCACATTTCTTATTTTGGATATTCTTCCATCTCATTCTATAAATAGAGAGCTCTATCCTTCATTTTGATCATCCACAATTTGAGTAAACTTACTATACTCAAATACGCCTTCTTTAGCATTTTATCAAATCGATAGCTAGGTTATGTGTTTTTCATCATGGAGCATACTTGAATCTACAACAAAGTGGATCACTCTTCATCAATCTTCAACATTGCATCATAGGAGTTGGAAAGGGCCAATTTTCACATCAAATTGGCACCAATTCCCCCATGGGATCAAGAGTTTGCTTGTTTTAATAGGATTTAATCTATTCCATTGTGTTCTTCATTCTTTTTTTTCCTATTTTAAGCATTGCAAATGGATTTCATGGGGAACTTAGATTCTAACTTGCATTTCAATCTTATAATGTGTTTATCTCTTGTGTTTTGCAAGTTTTAGAGGGATCTTGGTTCACAATATCATCACTACCTTATCCTTAACCAACCATCTGAGAAACATGAACTTCAAATCTTTTACCCTCAATTGATAGATTGGGACCAACAACGACCACTAGTTCTAGACATATTCCAAAATGACGAAGCTATTGCTGAGTTTATGGAACTGAGAGACGGTATACCACTTGAGGCTCATAAGGTAGGATTTGACATTGAACTCGGTGTAGGCACATACTTTGGAGGAGATATTGTGTCCTTTAGTCACAAAAGTGAAAATAAAATTATCAAAAAGAGATCTTTTAGTGAAAATTGTAATACGACATTATCAGATAGAGGAAAAGTGAAAATAAAGGACGTATTTGAGTGTGAACATCTTTGATGCACCCAAAGATGGAGGATTCGATCCCCCTAACATTGTTCAGAACCGAGGGAGATTAACAGTATTTTTAGAAGACTTAGAGAAGATAAATGTGGGAACATATGTACTTAGAATCACTTTTTATGAAGCTTCTTTTTACCTTAACGAAAAGAATAAATTCATAGCTTTCTTAGGCAATCGTACAATCAATTTTGGTTGGTTCTATGTGGATATTCCTAGATTAGACCCAACCTTGGTTGTTCATCATTTGACAATCTTTCTTGGAGAAAAATTGATAAAATAGAAGCTTCATAAGATGCGTCCATAGATAGCACTTCTAGCTAAGGTTTAACTAGAGAAACTCCTATATGTTAGTTTCATTAGACCGATTGATTACCCTGAGTAGGTGTCCAGCCTTGGACTTGGATTTGTATTGATTTTAGAGATCTTAACAAGGCATGTCCAAAAGATGACTTCCCTTTGTCGAATATTGACATGATAATGGATATGATAGTGGGTCACAAAATGATTTCCCTTAGGGATGAATTTTTGAAATATAACCAGATCAAGATAGCACTTGAAGACCAACACAATACTGCATTCACTTGTCCTTAGGGAATGTATTGTTGGAATGCAATTTCGTTTGGGCTTAAGAACACAAAATCCACCTATTAGAGGAAAATGAATGCTATATTACATGACATGCTCTACATTACCATGGAAGACTATGTAGATTATATCCTAGCGAAATACCATAACAAGAAAAGGTCATCTAGACAACCTGGCATGCATAATTTGATAGGTTAGAAGAGTATAGTTTACACCTTAATCCAAAGAAGTGTGTGTTCGACATCAAATTAGGAAAGCTCCTAGGATACATTGTATCCCATAGAGGTATAGAGGTAGATCTAGCTAAGGTTAAGGTAATCATGGAAATGCCTCCCTCAAAGACTTTAAAACAACTACGCAATGTTCAAGGTAAACTACAGTCCATCAAAAGGTTCATAACCTGGTTAGTAGATAAATGTCATCCTTTTATGCACCTACTCCATAAGGATGTTTCCTTTAAGTGGGAAGAAAAGTGTCAAGAAGTGTTCTAATAGATCAAAGACTATTTTGGTGTCACCACCTATATTGATGCCTCCTCTACCTGATAAACCCTTGATCCTTTTTATATCAACAACGTCATCAGCCTTAGGCACCTTGTTAGTATAAAATGATTTTAATGGTAACGAAAGAGCAATGTACTATATCAATCATACACTGGTGGGATATGAACTAAACTATACTCCTGCAAAACATGCTTGTTTAGCTATTGTCTTCATGTTACAAAAGCTTAGACACTACATGTTGAACTGATAGATCAAATTGGTCTCTAAGGTGGATCCTTTGAAATATCTCTTAGCTAAAGTAGCTTTAATAAGTCAGATGGAAAAATGGGTCACGATTCTTACAAAATTTGAAATAAAATATGTTGACAAAAAACCCATTAAGGGATAGGTGATTGTAGACTAGTTGGTTTAGTCACCTCTTGATGACCATCGCGTCTTGATATCAAAATTCTATGATGAAGGAATCCTACTAACATATCAAGTAGATTGATGGAAATTATATTTTGATGGTTCCCACACCCAATATGGATCAAGAGCTGGAATTCTCTTTGTTACACCAAAAGGAGACAATATACCCAAAGCATATAGGATCACTTTTCCTTGTACCAATACTATAGCAGAATATGAAGCATTGATAATAGGGTTAAGAATGGCAGTAGAGTTACAAATCAAGGAACTACAAGTCTTATGTCTAGACTTGTAGCTAGTGATTAGATAAGTAAATGACGAGTATCAAACTAAGGATGATAAATTGTTACCTTATAAAATAATGGTAGAGAGTTTCAAGCAATAATTATGTGTGTGTGAAATGTGGGAATTGTTAGTAAATCAACACAAACACCAATGAGATGTATTATAGTAAAGATTTGAATCAAAGAACTACTCTAAACTACAGTTAAACAAATCTAAAAAAACATTTCATTATCCTCTATTCTCAAGGATTTATTAAACCATATTGGCTCTTAGATTTTGTATGTGCACTATGGTTGTTAAAATGACAACTTGAGAAATGAGATTGTTGTTCTAAATGCAAGCAAACTAAGTTCCTATATGAAGCTATATGATGGAAGCCATGATAATATGATAATGGAGATAGTAACAAAATGGATAATGATGCTAACTTATGATGCTAATGATGTGATAAGAGGCTAAAATGATTCTGCATATGCTCAAATGACCATTGATATGATGATTTAAAATGCAACTATAAAGCAAAACATGATTCTAAGTTAACATGATGCTACAATGAAAACTTGCTAAATGATATACAATGCTATCTATAAGACTCCAAATGCTCCAATGCTCCAAAGATAATTCTTGCATGATAACTCTACTCAAATGTGGGATGAAAAATACTATGGAAAAGGGTTGTATTTATAGGCTTTTCCAAGCATCTTGTGATGTGGCAATGATCAACGGTCTAGATTCAAACAAGAGGGATGAACAATGGAGATGGAGAGAATCAAGAAGAATGTTCCCTTGACAAAAGACAATATGCCAAATGGATGAAGGAATCCCTTGACCAAATACAAGATGCCAAATGGACGGAGGAATAAAGTGTATGAGAAAAAGACCATATATTTGAAAGTTGGTTGAAGAACTGTGTGAGGAATAAGCCATGTGTATGAAAATTTGTTGAAGATAATTCTAATTAAAAATTAGAATTATTTAATTTCATGTGACCTTGGTGAGGTGGCATGAAAAGTTGTAGACATGTGCTTGAATTCCAAATTTGGGATTAGTGAGAATTAATTAAATAAAACAAACTTTAGAAATTTGTTTATTTAATTAAATTAGAGGAATGTGATTTTAGATTTGGAGAATTAGAAGATATGAACTATATAAATAAATTGAGAATTTATTTATAAGTAGTTGAAATATTAATTAAATAACTAGTATTTAATTAATTAAATGTCTTGACCGATTCTAGGTGTATACAACTTCTAGTCATTCTCTTTGATCAAATCTTGAGGGTAAATAACAAAGCTTCCATTGTTATGGCTATCATTGGTTCTATTCTTGACATGTCATAGAATAATACTAAGTATGAGTTTATTGTGGAACAATTGCTTATACCAACCTTCGTTGTCTCAAAGTTTGAACATGTGTGTGATGTTGTTGGTCCTATATCACCTCGGTATCATGAAATTAATACCTATCTCCAACATAGAATCATACCCCCAAACCTTAATAGAAATAAAAATAAATATTTCATCCATTGAACCTCATGATTAACCATACTTGGTGATACCTTATATACACGTAGCCTTGATAAAACATTACTTTGATGTTTTAACGTAGAAGAGGTATTAACTGCTTTACAAGAGGTGCATGAAGGTGTTTGTAGTTCGTATTCTAGGGAACCTAATCTAGTTAAGAAGCTATTAAGAATGAGATACGATTGGCCCTCGATGGAATAAGAAGGGAATCAATTTGCAAATAAATGTATTTAGTGCCAACAACATGATGATCTTATTCATTCCTGGGTGCAAGAACTACATCTAGTTACTACACCATGGCCCTTTTCATAGCGAGGACTCAACAATATAGGAAAGATATCCCCCACTTCATCTAACAGACATAAGTTTATCATAACTGCCATGAAGTATTTTACAAAGTGGATAGAAGTTGTACCTCTGACCTATATCATGGGTAAACAAATAGCCAAATTTATTTTGAACTATTTAGTTTTTTGTTATGGCATACCCCAAACCATTGTCACTAATAATGGGACTCCATTTAAGAATCAAGATGTCTGTGAACTCTGCTCTAAATTCCATATCCAACATCACTTCTCAACCCCATATTACCCTTAGGGAAATGGTCAGGCAGAAGCGTCAAATAAAACTATCTTCAAAATCCTTAAGAAGACTGTTAATGATGTTGGTCATGACTGGCACCTACAGTTGAATCTTCCTTTGTAGGCTCATTGAATGAGCATATGTACACTCACTAGAGCTACCCCTTTCTCCCTTGTATATGAAATAAAAGCTATCTTTTCCTTGTGAAAGGTCGATCCTCCAGCAAAATTTGCAAAACCTCAAGGCGACAATTTGAACTGAATTGGTTGGGACCTTTTGTAATCACTATAAATTATGGCTTTGGTGCTTATAAATTAGTAACCCTTGAAGGTGAATCTTTGGTAGAATCGCTTAATAGTAGCCATCTTAAAAAGTTCTATACCCAGACCATCAAAATATACTAGCAAAAAAAAAAAAAAAAAGAGAAAAAAGATAAAAAAAATATCAAAAAAATAGTAAAGAGAAATAAATCATCCTTTAAGTGAAAAACACCTTTGTGGCGCTTCTAGGATAGGTACCATATACTAAAAACCTGGAAAATAGGCACTACGTTTGAATAAGCTGCACCTCACTATCTATCAAGGCTCACATCCATTATCATAATCATTCTTTCATCCATTCCATCCATCTACTCCATAATAAACGTACGTCCAACAATGGCTTGATAACTTGAAAAGTGTCTGACCTTGTTGCACTATAACCATCCTCTATTTGCATCATCCCATTTATCCATAATAAATGTAATCCTATACCTAATTGGGGGCATCTTCTTGAAACTGGTAGACAGATTGGATCCTTGTTCATATCCCAAGTTGCATAAATCTTTAAAAAAATCAAAACATCCAAATAATTCTTCAAAAATAAAAAAGCATCTAGATAATATTCAAAATAAAAAACATCCGAACAACTCTTGAAAATCCAAAAACATTCATAAAAGGTCAACAACATCAAAAACATTATTAGCCATCCATGTATGAGCTAATAGCCCAGTCTAATAATCAAACTACATTGTCTCCACACATACGTAGGAAAGGCCATCATTGATGAGTCCTCAAAGCATTAGGTCAGTCCCCTTAGGCCCCCCTCATTAGGTTTAAAATCTTCAAAAGACCAAAAAATTCAAAATACCAACAAACACAAAGAACAGCCTCAAAAAATCTCAAAAAGCACAAAAACATTAAAAAAAATCCCCAAAATTCCACCATCGCCTATCTATAATAAACTATCCATCCATAATAAAGTGATCATCACCCTCATCCTTTGACAACATAATCAAACCAAACATAACATCTATAAAAAAACCAAAACATTTAATGAAGAATTATGAAAACTTGATCATTATGAATTGAAAGAACATTTTAATATCAATTTCCTTATCTATCAGTATCATCATCAAAAACATTAACATACTAGCATGAGGATTAATGGATATATCTTTCCTATAATAGGCATCATCAACATATAGCATCCCTAAACTACAAACATTATTGGAAAGTGATATGAAAACTTTGTTCGTCTATTTTAATATTTTATCTTTTGATCATTGATTTCATATGCTATGTTTGTTTGGATGTTCTTGTAATACCACCATGGTGAATACTTGCCTTGTGTGTGCAGGGATACTTTCAAGTAATACAATGACTGGTGCATATCAGGTTCTTCATACCTTTTGTGTATTAGTCTTCTTACTTCAATGGCTTTATTCTCTCACACTGCATAACAAGTTTTATGTATGTCAGACCTATGAACATGAATACTCCTATTTATTTGCAGAGTCAAAGTCCATGCAATTGATACAAAGCCACGTTGGTTCTTCATAACTTGGTGCATCATGTCTATTTTCTACATTAATAAGGATTACTAATCATTAGTTTCTCTTGAAAAATAAAAAGCATGTTCATCATATTTTCATGCATCAATTATCATTCATCATTCATTTATTCATTTATCATAACATATGGATTTTTATCAACTAGATCATACATCATCAATTTATTCTATCTTCTAATCTCCCTAATCCAATCTTTTGACTAGCATCTCCATCCTACATCATAACATCATTAGTAATGCATGCATCCTGCATCCAAAAACTCATTAGCATAGCATATCATATCATCGCATACCATATATCATCCATACATTTTTCATATCATGGAAAAATTAGAAAATATAAAGAAAAAGATAATCACATCAACATATCATCATAACATCACATCTTGTATTAACAATATAAAATCATAAATAACCATGACATCAATGCATCTCATAATCATCATCATCGCATATCACAATCATAAATGCATTGAATCATAAACATCATGATATCATGCAAAAAATCATAAGGATCATACATAATATATGCCACATAAAAATTGGTCTCATCTCATATGTCATCAAAAATAAAAATGTCATGGTACATCATCATCATAACATATGTGATACCATCAATAAATAAAAAATATACACATATATATATGAGGGCCAATGGCTAATGAATGTATATACATCAATATAAATAATGTCTACAAAGTCTCTACATCAAATATCATGAAATAATGTACATAAAGGCTATTATCCCTATGCCTCTTCGTCTGGTGGGGGTCTCTCTTGATCATCTCGAGCAGGGGACAACTAGATATGTTGGCTATGTGTGGGTGACCTGTGGGGCTGTAAGATATACTGGTGTGACTAATTTGAATGCCTGCACATGGAAGCACCCCTTGACATGCGTGGATTTGGAGTTGTGGTACTGCTCCTTGCACTGAACCTAGGTCGTCTCTGTGACCTAGGAACTACAACCTTATAAAGAACCTTGTAGTAGGTCCTCTCCTCCATCAGGGCATCCCTCTCCCTCATATACCTATCCATGGGAATGCTAGTGACCTATGAGATCTTGAGTTGCATTGGTTGACCCTGCTCTATGTTTGTCTCAGTGATAGAAATGTCTCTCTCCTTGTGAACATGATCCCATTCAGTTGTAAGAACTGCAATTTGTGCATCTTTAAGCTATCTATGTGTTATCTCTGCGTCTCTCTCTACAACCTTGACATCCTTGTCTACTATGGCTTGATCTCTCTCGATCATCATCAGTGCTAACCTGGATTCCAGGTCTCCCTATCCTTTTGGTGGTGGGGGTGGTGTCTACTAGTCTTGTCTAATCTAATGGTCCTAGTGACCGTCCCCCTATCCATCCCGATGTCCTTGGTCTTGGTGACCATTGTGTTGTTGCACCTAAGGTACTTGTGCTACCTAATCTTGCTCAAAATCCATTCTCAATCTCTTTCTGGCCTCATGACCACCAAATGCACCTCCTTCTACCATCAACATGTCATAGAACACCTCCTAGAGGAAGGGTAAATCTAAGTGGCCTCCTACAGGCCCACCATGCGTCATAGTCTTGAGTAGTGCTCAGATCATTTGAACTTACCACCCATCCCCATCCAATTGGTGCTAGTTGTCAAAAGTCTATGGTAGTTTCCCTAGAAGATGTCGTGTCCCCCTATACAACCACCTCTCTAGTAGTCTGCACATAAAGTGCATGGTAACCTTGATCTGGTATGACTTGTCTATTGTCGAATTGGTGGTGTACCCTCTCTAGTAGATATATCTCAAGTATGTGACCAAAATGATCAATCAGCCATCAGGTCTATCAATAAGATTTTAAGTGAGTATGGTCATCATATCATACCTCACATCCCAACCAAAGTCTCCAAACAAACTATTTCATGTCATCAAAAACTCCCTATAGTGAAGGTAATCATGATATTTGTAAGAATAAGGGTCATCAAGATACTTATCATTGATATTGAAAGGTCGTGCAATTGCGATCCCCTCCCATGCCCACACATGTAAAAGGTTCACACTTGCAAAAATGATGATGCCTCCTCGGTAGCACACTTGGTGCATATTGTGGTATTAATGTGTGAGCATGCATGGCCCCCAGGTGTACTTGGTCCTGTCGGTCATCATGCTTTCCATACAAATCTCCCATCAAATGAGAAACTGCCGAGAGCGCCTATTGGGAACCTCCTTGATGTAGGGAGTCAAATCAATCTACCCATCTATAATTGTAAGTCACTCCTCCCTGAGCATCCTAGCCATCACCATAGTGCCTTAATCTACATCGTACTCTATAAGCTTGTTATGGATGTGAATCCTAAGGATAGGCCAAACATCCTCCAATGCAACTATGCACTCTCTTGTGGGTAAGTGGAAGGTCATTGCCTCTGATCCCACCTCTCTACTAGGGCAGTCATCATAGCCTTGTGAGCACAAATCACTGACATGTAGGCTATATGATCCAATCCAAGTGCAACTAGGAACTAAACCTCAAGGTCTCTAATGTGAGCTAATCAATCCAATAATTACGATCTCCTCTCCCTCATGTATAGAGGATGAAGAGTGACCCATAAGCGTTAAGCCCACAATGTAAAATTGCAAAAACAAGCTAAATTTTAAGTCTACTACTAAATTAAGCAAACATGTTAGTTTGTGCAAATTCGTTGATTTTCACATACATGATTCTATTTTTGTTGCAAACACATCACACAATGGAAAACATGATAAAACCCTAAAAAGGTCAAACACGTCAGCATTTTGCAAATACATCATTCAAATGCGTCGACCTAAGTCAAATGTGTCAAAGTTTTTCAATTGAGTCACTCTAAGGCAAATGTGAGCATCCTAAAATTGAAAATGTGGATGTATACCATGACAACCACAATAATCCTTAAGGATTTTCATGTTTGTTTATCCTACCTTTGCCTAAAAATTTAAAAAGAAAAATTTAAGTGCAAGTAAAAGTTCGAGGTATGTGTACTGCAACACCTACATCGGCTAGCCTCTAGTATTGATGAACAAGCTCTGCATGATGTGGTGCTCCTAGTACTCAGGCCATCGTGAATGTGTCTCTGAAGGCTGAGGATGTGAAAAGCTATTTGAGTGCATGAAATCCTAAAAGATGAGTGTGAAAATGAGGAGGTTTTGAACCCTAATTGCATATATAATCCATCCAAAACCTAGGGTTTTGCTTGCGGTCAATATTTGGAGGTATCTTGTGAGCGTTGTGGTTCATCTTGATTGAAATCCATGATCCCTAGGGCCTTATTTTTTATCCTCTCTTCATATGAACTGGTCCTAAACTCTTGTCATGAGCCCAAATAATTTTATTTTTTTTCTAGATAATCTCCCAAGGGGGCAGCCTAGCGACCTATCATCCTTCAGATACTTGTTGGTGGATAGTGAGGCATCATAATTTTTTTTAAAAATTTATATGAACAACAAAATTCTTCGAAATAATGTAACAAGTACATTGTGTCAAAGAGGGGAAAAATGTAGACATGCAAAATTGCTTGATTCGTATCACACGTTGTTAATCTTGCATTTTCATCATATTCATCCTCGATCATTGCATTCCCATCACTAATCCCCTTTCAACATCATTTTCTATCATTTCATCTTATTTCCTTTATTAATTAAGTAATTTTGAATTATTTAATTAATTCATCCTTTTTCATTAATTTTCTTGTAATCTTCCCTATTTGGATAATTTCAATTATTTAATTAGCCATAAATCTAATTTTCTTCTAAAATCCTATGATTAAATAATCTTTAATTATTTAATTATCTAATTCCCATCTCATTCATTTGGAATATTCCTTTTTAATAAAGAATATCCAAATCCTCCATAATTAAATAATCTTGAATGATTTAATTGTCCTAATTTCCCTCTCAAAGGAATATTCCTAAGGAATATTCTCTTTCAAAAAATCTCATTCCTCTCATTCATTCTTATCCCTATAAGAGTTGGTATATAATAACTTTACACCATGCAAGATTTGGTTGAAGATTATAGCCACCCAATATCTATCCACTTCATGAAAGCACAAGAGAGATCAATATGAAATGCTCAAGATTGCAATGGAATTGATTATGCAATAATATATCTTACATATGAGACCACCTAGTTATATAGCCAAGGCAAGACATAGGATTAAACATGATCATGACAAGTGTCTTAATTCTATGTCATGTGACAACTTATCACAACTACCTAGGACATGTGTTATAAGTCAAATGATAAGATGAGATCTAATGACAACTAACACCTTCTAGAAATATTCCCTCATAGGACCCAAACTTAAACTCAACATGTAAATAAGTCCCCTATGTCTGCTAGTAATGAATTAACTAGGCACAAAAATTTATTTACACTAACACCCCCCTTAAGTGCAACTTAGGGAGTAGCATATTATTATTCAAATGGCACAAAGATGCAAGGATGGGTCCTGACTATGAGGCCATATTAGGTACCCATGTGCAAATGCAAAGAAATCTCTCATAAATGGAGAAAATGAGAAAACCCAGTGGGAAAAACTCCTCCCCAAAAGAGAGATGAAAAAAAATACTATCAATGAACAATGAGGAGGACAAAAATATTCAAGGAAAAATCCCCCCATAAGAAACAAGTAGAAGAGAGACCATGCAATCCCCCCTCAATGTTTAATTTCTTGCAATGATGGTAGAAGCTCAACATTAAATGTTGAAGATGATCTAATAGAATTGTACAAAATTCCTCCCATTGAGAAGAAAAAAAACCAAGATGGTATGCAAGATGTGAGATGTCTCTGAAGAATGCTCAAGTGTCTCCATGTTGATGCTAAAGGCTATCACACTCCAAATAGGTGTTCTAGACCACACTACTGAAGAAGACAATCCAAAATCTCCTAGAAATCATTGTAGAACATAATCCAAAGAAAAAGATACCTCCTATAAAGATAAAGAAGCCTCCTCTAAATGTTGTTCAAAAGAATCCACACTCACGTCAAACTACAAAGGATGATCATGTAGAGAATGAACAAGAGGGTCAGAGTGTTTCCTTACAACAACTGTGTTGCAAGTATGAGCAAGTTTGGTGGTGTTGTCATTGATTTCAACATAGTTAAAAGAATGTTGTAGATTGTGCATGTATAGTTGAGATGCTGTTGAGATGTTGTGAGTACATGAAGCTATCCTTATAATGTTGTAGATGTGCTGAAATGATGGGTTACCAAGTGCTTTTGAGAAAATTAATAAAGAGTGAAGTCAAAATTATGTATGTTCAATGTGCTCGCATGTTCTCTTTGTGTTTCTTACAGGATTTGTTGGTGATACATTCTGATTTGTGGTTGTTGGTTTGACAAAAGGTGAAAGTTGCATTCACCGGTGTGTGAATTGTTTGGCAGAGTTGGTTATCTGTGGACTGAGAGAAATTTTTATGCTCCACAGTCCTCCGCTATTTTGTTTTAGGTTAGATTGCAGATTTGGAATATGTCTTGCAATGATGTTCTTGGCCTCGTAGAGGTGTTTTGAGTTTGGTGCTCCAAAAGATGAGCCTTCGTGAGTTGTGTGATTGCATTGTGCGATGGACTGCTGGAAAGAGTTTTGTGTTTGAAGGCTGTTACACCTACTGTGAGATGTATCCGAAGTATCTAAGATGTATTCTATGCAGATGAAGTGTGCTATGTCATTCGTTATCTTCTTTGTTGAAAGCCGGTAATTTCCAATGTTCATTTATGTTTTCATTAGGTTTGACTAACTTGGTGTTTACACTTCATATGGAGAATAAAATTATATTAAGGAAGCATGTGGTTGATCCGAGACATTACTTTTGGTCTTGGTTAAGTTTTTTATTGGTCCAATCTCATTCCTTTCCACTATGGGAATGATGATTTTCTGACCTAATTTGAATTTATGAAATGAATGATGTAATGTAATCTTGGAGAACAAGTTTCTAAGGTTGAAGTTGTTAAAAATGCAAGTTGAGATGTGAAGGATTAAGATATACACAAGTAACGAAGTAAGCTACAAGTGAAGAGAAAAAGTGTGTGAAAGTGAGTTGAGGCAACAATACTTCATTGTGTTAGATTCTTGAAAGCAGTGAGTTGAAGATTTCTACAATCTTCTATTCAAGGCTGCAAATGTGTGTAAATTGTTGTGGTGGATCTTTCCGTTATCTTTGTATCCTAGAAGCAAAGGAGCCTCCCCTGACGCTGAGTCCTTTTTGTGGTAAGGAGCCTTGTATCTAGACAAGGAGTCCTATTCGGCAATGAGCCCTGTGAAGTGAGCCTCTTGTATTCGATTTCGCTATCACTTTATATTGTGAGTTAATCCTCACCATGGTTTTTCCCTTATTGGGTTTTCCATGTAAAATCTAGTGTTCATTGTGTTGATTTTACTTTTGTTATCTGCATTTCATGTTCATACTTAATAATAGAATAGTGTGGTTGTGAAATTGATAAGTGTTAGAGTTTTATATTTGAATTTGGTGACAACTAATTCACCCCCTCTAGTTGTCTTACCCTTTAACAAACTAAAGAAGGATCATCTCCATCAAAGAGAAGATGAATGTAATCAATGGTGTTTCCCATATAGGAAATGTGGGACTCACAAAATAAACCAACAATTTTGTCAAGTACTCATCCCAATTAGCCATCTCTAGAAGACAATGAATGTCCTACTACACTGAATCACAAGGAACGAAAACTGAGGCAACACAAGAATCCTCAAGTACAAAAATAGATGAAGAAGATGGAATATCAACACATGTCACTAGATCCTCAGTAGATGAAACAATGCCAAGATTCAAATTACCATACTAAATCTCCTCAAAAGTGTCCACACAAGATGCCTCAATATGAACATCTGTCGAATCATCAGGAGAAAAATATGAGAAGGTGTAGACTCGAGATTGGTGAGCAACTACAACTATATTTGTACTATGCAAATCTCAGATTATGAAAAAATCTAGTGTGAACACAACACTCTTACTTGCTCCACCATGTGCGATCTGATAAATAGAAAGGATATTGGTTGATAATAAAGGAACAAAAATAACATCATTAAATGCTCAACCATCCATGTCAATGGATCCCTTCCCACAAACACGCATATATGTGTTGTTCGCCATTAGGATGTGTGGTGATGAACAAGTCTCAAATGAAGAGATCATACTCTTTGATGAATCCATGTGATGTGAGGCCCTTGAATCAAGTATCCACCTCTTTGACTTAGAATCTATAATTGCAACAAGTGCTTGCCCCTTGATTTTATTGGACTTTGATGAAGAAGAAGACAAACCATTTGATGACGAAGACTCATTGATTTGATGCTTCTTAAGAAGATGCTTCAACTCATCAATATGTTTTGAATAACATTGGTGTTCATCAATGCCCTAATTTATTGAAATATGCACATGTAGACTTCTCCTTCTTATATGTTTCCCCTTTAGAGGGAGAGGATACAAATTCTTTATGTGGCTTGTTCTTTTTCTTCTTTTGCTTATTATCAAGATTTCTTGATTCTTTTTATACCTTAGACTCACTTGTAAACAATGCTTGTGACTTGGAAGACTTGATTAGAGCCATATTAGTTAACTTAGATTCCTCTTAGATTAGGATATTTGCAAATTCATCAAACTTAGGATCAACATATGATGCTCCCATAGAAAGTTGGTGGGTATGAAACCTAGAAACAAACACTAAATACTCAGGACCAAGCTTGGATAACACATTTAGAATCAACTGTAAATCCTCTTTATTAATGTTGCAATCTTTCAACTATGTTCTTAGTTGCTTAACTTTGGAGATGTAGTCTTTGATGTGGTAAAAAAATTTAGTATCAAGATTCATCAAATCATTATCAATTTGATATCTCCTAATCTTATCAGTTTTACCATACAATTTTTTAAAAGTCTCCCAAGCCTCTTTATGTGTTTTGCATGATTCAACATGAAATTGTAAATCAAATGAGACTAATGAACATATGCATCCAAGTGTTTTCTCATGATCAAGCTCCCATTTTTCCAATTCCTTAGCAGTAGTAGGTTGAGGAATGGTTTCCTTTAGATAGCCTATTAGACCTTTTGTCATGAGAATTCCATATTGATTTTCTCCATGTAGCATAATTATGTGGAGTTAGGAGTTCAATTTGAGATTTCCCCATTCTAAGAACATTCCAAGCAAAAAGAATGCAATCACCAGCGTGAAGATTACCCCCAAATCACTCAATCATGAAACCCCCAAGCAAATATGATTGTGGCTCTTTATACTTAGTGCGATTACAAGTGCCACTTGCCAAATTTTTTGAAGTGGATTTGATCTTAGTGCATATAGATTTCCAAATTTGGACACAAGATAAAAGTAAAAATTTATAAATAATGAGATCAATTTGATCACACCACTATAAATTAAACAAAAATTTATGCAGTTTCAAAAAAAAATTCACCCAAAAAAGTTAGTGTAGGAGCAAGAACGAAGCTCCTAAGTTTTGAAAATAAGAATGGCTCAACAACACTTATAAAAATCTGCAATTTGTGGAAAACTAGGCACCAAAATCAAATTTTGATTCCACCATTGTGAAGAGTGTGAAATTCTACCCCAAATAAAAAAAATCTCGAGAAAAGGAGCTCATATGAGTAAGTTATGGTTGTTTGAAGTTGAATTACAAAATCAAAAAGTTCATTGGAGTGGGGGGCAATTTTTTTTAAGGATGCTAACATCATTGATGACATAGTGATGACATCAACATTTTGCATGATTAAATTTGATGCCTTGTTGGCCATCAAAAAATAATATACCCTGCTGTACAAAATATCCTCTCTTGTGAAAATTCCAGCATAATCTTTTTATCGGTTGGAATCTTCAAATTTTTGATAGAATTTTCTTCAGCTTTTATCACCGTGATCGAGTTTTATTGTTGGCGGAGGCAAATAAAGATCTGCCACGTGGCAAGATCTACTACCTCTGGTGGCTACTGTGTAGGGTCATACCTGCAAATAATTTTCTTAAAAAAATCCTGTAGACTCAAAACTTTTCCTTTGATTTTTTAAAAAATAAAGTTTCTAGAAAAAACTTTATAAAAACTTCCAAACTTTTTATAAAAAATATTTTCACCTCAGAATTTATTTTTTGACCAAATTGGTCGATTTTTTTTGTGACGTGTAATAATGGCGATGGTGCAATACATATGACTAGGGAGGGGGAAATATTTCTTGATGGCTTTGAGAAAAGTTGTCTAATTTTGATGATTTAACAATCGATGTTAGGGTTTTTTGGGCCTCCTGAACACAATGGCAGGGCTAGTTTTGACCCAAAGTGCTCCATAATTGCAGCTACCTTTTGGATCTGGAAACCACACTTCAACTTCAAACCCCCATAGATCTGGCTTCATATGTTCGATTTAGATGTAAAAAAGGGAGGCAAAAATGACTTTCTCAAACCTTTTGATCTCAATAGTGAGCTCAAATTTACACCAACAAGCTCAGATTTGAATCTACAATACAAGGTCACAAAGAGGAAACCCCCAAATCTAGTATTTCTTTCAATCCTTTTTGATTCTCCAAGCCATCATTTAATGCAACAAAAGAGCATACTCAACTTTTCAAGATCCACCAAGATTTGCAACATAGATCTCTCAATAAAGTCTAACAAGAAGCAATCCCACAAACTCAGATACCATGTAAGAGTTGGTATAGAATAATTCTACACCGTGCAAGGTTTGGTAGAGATTATAGCCACCCAAGATCTAGGCACTTCATGAAAGCACAAGAGAGATCAATATGCAATGCTCAAGTTTGAAATGTAATTGATTATCCAAGAATATAATATATCTTACATATGAGACCACTTGGTTATATAACCAAGGTGAGACATAAGATTAAACATGATTATGACGAGTGCCTTAATCCTATGTGTCACATCTCATTCTCCTCATAAAACTCAATATTAAACTAAGGAAGATAAATTAATAGGAAAAAAATTCATTTATCTCTTTAATATTGAATTTTTGGAAAACAAATAAATAAATAAATATGGCTATTTTTATTGGGATGAAAATAATTTTAAGGATAAATTGCATAATATAATAAATATGTATTGAAAAAAATGTTAACTTGCATGCTTATCAATGATGTACACTTGAAGAATTGAAGGGCCATAAAGGCCAAGGAGGCAAGCAAATTTAATGTTGCTATGGAGTGGGCGAGATTAATGTGTAATGAAGTTTTAATTAGTAACTTCTTTTAAACATAAACAATGCACCGTCGGGAGGTTCTTATTGCATGGCTCTCACCCACTAATGCTTGAACCTTACCTCCATCAAATAAACATCTATCCATTTCATAACGTTCCAAGCTTTATGAGTCGGGAATTGGCTATGGAGCCTACAAAATGGACTTGATTTGACTATTTGATAGTATATATTAATTAATTAAAAAAAAAGAATACATTGTATTCTTATACTATCAAATAGTCAAATCAAGCCCATTTTGTAGGCTGCATAGACATTCCCTGATGAGCCGCCCTTATTTTGCAATGTCATGGTCAAGCAAATAATGGGAGTATCTAATGTTTATTTATGTCAACTCTGGAAAGCTCCTTTCACAACCTTAACTGAGTCAGTCTCATGAATAACAGGGGGCATAAAGGAAAACTTTTACTTTGTCATAGACGGAGATCCAGGAAAGAGGTCGAACCATGAGTTGGTGAAAGGGAGATGAAAGTGAAACGACAAGGAAATAATGAAAGATTATGTCCTCCATGTGATACCACTTGTTTACTCAGGTAGGACAACTCAGAATTCTTTTGTTTTTGCAAAATGTACAGTTCCACAGGCCTTCGAACTTTTGATAAGAACCAGACCTGTATTTATTAGCGCTGTTAGAAAGAATGTTTCTCTAGCTATTGATAGCATGCAATATTTAAAAGATTTGAAGGTCAAAGATCTCTGTATTTAAAGCTCTGTCAATTAAAAACCATACTAAGAAAACTATATTCTTGTTTCATGGTTAGCGCACTATCTTCCCAGGTGAATGCCATAAAAGCTAAAGTATATCTTTACATCATGGTATTTTGGACTTAGATATGATGTTGGATATTCTTCCCAAACCTGCACTAAATATGGTTAATTTGCTATCAAGTTCCTTGGGTGAGTGAGGAACCTTGCTTTTAAGATCTTTGTTTCTTAATTTATCTTGATCAAGTAATTTATCTAAGTTGGGCTCTCTTAGAATTGCCCATTCTGCATGGTAAGATTCTCATGCTCTGTTAGCTTCTTTACAAAATCTCTTTGGATTAAACATTTGGTGGATGTCCATACTGTGATCAAGACACTGATTTTGGTGTTATGAAAGGCCGGAAGGTTGCTCATGATGAGAACCTGGTTCATTTTCCTGAATACCCGGAGCAGCTATGTGCGAGTGTCCTCTCCTTTCTCATTTCTGTATCTTGGTTAACATTGAAGTTATCTTGTTAATTTTTTTTTGGGTTTGACCATCTTCAAACCCTATAATTTTACTATCCCACAAAATTCATGCAAAAGTCGACTATCCTCATGTTTCCTAAAATGACTGCTTGGGGTATCAAAGCATGAGATAAAGCTGAATGACTAGTTTCGTTTGAGTGGTTATCTTTCCAATGTAACTTGGATTAAACCAAAACAATACATATATTGCTCTTAAGTGCAAATGATATATTATGTTTTGAAGTAGATGAGACCAATATTTTATCAAACTCATTTCACCTATCAAAGTTCTTTATACTAGAACCAACGATAGCATGGTATGAACGAAACATAACAATTTTGGCCATGGTTTGACTCGAATAAAGTGTTGAACAACCTTGAGACATTATGGATAATAGATAGACCTAGAATAGTAAGTCTAAGTGGTTGCTCTAATGATCACATTCTTTTATTCTTACTTGGGTGTAATTGTTATTATAGATTAAAATATACTTGAATGTGAAATTTTGAATAAGTTGATATCTCCTTCCGAACATAAAGATCTGCAAGTAAATGATTCATACTGAATATTTCTTCCTTTTTATCAACTTATTTATTTACTTGAATAATGACTTAATGATTTCATTGAAAAGAAGAATGGAATACGGTTTTGGAATGATACCTTATATGTGTCAAAGGTGTACTAATGATTCCTCATGAATAAAGACTAGAGTTCAAGATAAATTGTTGATCTCATAATTCTTGATAATCATGCATTATGAATCCATCATACATGTGGATAGTGCTAGATGTGTGACTTGATTTATTCTGAAAATAGAGTCCCATGCTTATGAATTATTGATTACGTTTTTCATGTAAGATAAGTACAACTTGTTCTTACAAATATCAAACATGTCTTCTCATGATAGTCGAATAAGAGAAAATGTGGAAATGAAACCTATTTTCTTAAGAATGTATACTCATGTATATACCCATATATATGTATATACATACATACATGAGCTATACCTTCTTATTTATAAATGCATTTTAATTACTCCATGCTATTACTTGCATGTTCTTACATTGGATCCACTTCTTTACTTGACTTGTACAATGAAAATATTATTGAAAGGTTGCATGTATGTAGACATGTTATTATATTAGCAAACTAGAGCTTGAAAAGATTTACTTGTTGCTTTTCATGAAATGATGGAGTTAGCAATGTTGATGGTAAACTAACATGTAACCTTCATGATTTATTATGTATGTACACAAGTGTCAAGCATGATGATTTTTTGGTGAAACTTTGTGATGAACATGATATGATTAGATATTGATTTGACTTGCTACACATATTCCATTACTCCTATTTAGTGTTGCATTACTAGTTTTCCTCATGCCGGGTTGGGTATTCTTCGATGGACTCAACAATTCAAGGGAAGTGTTTGACTTTGTGGTAGGGTGGAAACACACTCTAACAATGTTCTCACCCTTGAAGTGGTTGAAGGAGTTCCAAGTCGAAAGGATCTTGTCAGGAAGGCTCAAGTTTCAGTTTGTTGTATAGTCTTGCTATCGACTAAGAGGTCTATTGTAAGGTAAATGTTCCCATATGAATTTCCTTGTAAACGACACATGTAATTCAAATTATTAATTTAATATAAATCTTTATTTTTTTCTTCTGCATTGGACATGTCTTTCTATGCGTTTGATGATGTGTAATTTGTAAATTTAATTGTGTTAAATCTATGGAGGTCATTACACTATGTCATGTGACAACTTATCACAACTACCTAGGACACGTGTTATAAGTCAAAAGATAAGATAAGATCTAATGAAAACTAACACCTTCTAGAAAGATTCCCTCCTAGGACCTAAGTAAACTTAACATGTAAATAAGTCCCCTATGTCCCCTAATAATGAATTAACTAGGTAAAAGACTATATTTTCACTAACAATCCCTCCATTTCTTGATCTAATCTTATCCCTCTATTTCAAATATCTTCAACCAATTTTCCTAAAATTGTGGAGATATTTGAGTTTAAATTAATCTTGATCCTTCATATTCCTTGATTCACTTAGATTTGTGTGTCTTAAGGTGCAATCTCAACCATTCTTTGTGGGTCTTGAGGTTTAATCTACTCCATTGATTCAAACATGAAAATCTATAAAACAATCATTAATCCTTCATTATTATCTTACCTAGAGCATTTGAGAGCACTTGAGCACATCAGCACATCATATCATGAGAATTTAAGCAATTATCTTCATATAGGTCACAAATATTCATGCTTTTGCAACCATGGGAGCTTCATGATCAAACAATCCAACATTCCATTGCCATGAAAATGGAAGGCAAGGTTTGCACATTAGTTGATTTCATAGTTTGATTTGTTTTCATTATTTATCTTCATTTCTAACCCTTGTATGCATTCTCTTTCATTTTATGAGTGGGATTTGATCTTCCATTGTTTTGGGTCTTCTTGGTTGCTAACCCTTGTCTAGATATCAGTTCTATTTCCCACTTCACAATGGCAATTTGATATGTCCAATGAAGTGTTACAGGCTCCTTATCCCTCAACAAATAACTCATTTTTTCAATGCACCAAGGTAAATAACCAAGCACATTACATCATTTGGTTTGATATTCTTTGGGATATATCTTATCATTTTTGTAAATCTTAAGTTGAAATCTAGAACTAGCTCATCATCATCTTTTTGAATATCAATAAATTTGTTGATCAATGAACATACATCAATTCTTTCACCAAACTGATCAATGAAAGCAACTTTAAATTTATTCCATGAACCAATAGAACACATTGGTAAGTGTAAAAATAAATCTCTACATCTTACTTCAAAGATTGAACAAAGAAATTCATGACCACATCTTCTATCTTAATTTTATAATCACCAATTAGATCACATAAATCCAATAAGTGTTTACATCTTGATTCAGAACTTTGTCCACTAAATTTTGGCAGGTGTTCTCTAATCTCATTAGGAAAAGGATTTGGGAAACCTTGAATACCACTGAAATCAAGTGGCTTATATCTTTCAATAGAGAACAACCTTCTCTGAGGGAAAAACTGGGATTGTTGTTGTAAACTATACATTATGATATTTGTATTTGTAGAGGGAAGACCATAGTGAAAAGTATTTTCAAATATGCTTCCAATAAAGCTTATCTCTCTATCATATTTGTTTGCCCATAGTTGGATTTTAATTTGAAAAGGTCTCAAGCTTTCTTCATACAACCCCCTATTAGTTGCACAAGATTCAAAGGTATATAAAGACCACACTAACTTTCATAACATATGCAACAATATGAATCACTAACCCTCTATTTACCACCATGCATATTTTATCAATGCACACATATCATGACCTTATTTTTGAATAATACAAGTATATCATTCAGAGACATGACTTATTTTACTTCCCCTCCAAAATAAATTATCACTTAGCATGGGAATCATTCATTACTTCATAAAGGATTACCATTAATCACCTTCATTCAATGCTTTCTTTCATGAAGATAGAAAGGGATAAAATACCTAGAAAATATATTGCAGACTTATTTGATCTTCTTCTCGTGACTCAAAATTTGTAGGTCTATGTAACACTTGTGCACAAGTAGAAGAAATTCTTCAACATTTATTAGGTTCATTTAGAGAATCACCACCTCTTTGTAGAGGACATAATATTCAAATAGTTGTAAGCTCCTCAAAGATCAATTTCATTTTAGGTTCAATCCACTAGTAGAGCAACCTTTTAAATTCTTCAAATATGTTGCAAAAAATTCCTTTCTCCAAATGTGAAGTTCTTCAAATCATTTGAATCCCCCAAATAAATGTATGTGTGAGTGAGAAAATTTAGAAATATTGAAGTGGAAACAAATGCAATGAGGCAAAAACATTTACTTCATTTGGAGGAAGGAACCACATGCGCTCTGAATTTTGAATTTTTGCAACTTTGTTGCTTGATGAATCAACCTAGAGGGGGCCCCATGGAGGCTCCCCCACCAAAGCAACTTGCTATTTCCCAAAATAATGTTGCCTCTCCATGTGGGAGAACCATCCCATGCATTGAGCATATTTTGTCGTCTAGGGGTTTCAAAAACCCTATTTTTTCTCCTGAAGGAAAATCTTGTCCAGGCCTAGATACCCAAAAGGCTTCCTATGTGGATAAGCTTGTTGGAGGTCAAAATTCAACAAGGACACCTTAGATATCCGTGGAAAATTTTTGTACTGTGGTGGGGGACGAAGCGGACGTCCTAGATGATATTTTGAATGATGCTATGGAGGGGTTGAATCTGTCCTTGGTGGGGAAATTCTTCCCTGGCTGACCCAACATAGACTAGGTATGAAAATGGGCCTCTGACACTTGGAAACTCAAAGGAAATGTTTCTATTGCTATGCCCAAGGGTCTCTTTCTGTTTACCTTTGTTATCCCTGAGGATATGTTAAAGGTCCTCATAGGTAGACTGTGGGATTTTGATAGTGGATTTAATAATATTTTGTTTTTATGCAAGTGGAAACCAGGGTTTGACACCTCTACTAATTTGGGGAAAGTTGCTCCAACCTAGGTTAGGCTCCCTGGGTTGCCACTTGAGTTCTAGCATCAAAAGGTTTTTAAAGG